>JASPKZ010003843.1:1357500-1557500 GCA_030220185.1 Diploptera punctata
AGCAATTTATTATACCACCAAAAAAAGAAACCACTGTTTGACTTTCTTAAATGTATTTTTTCCCAGGTAATAATCCAGAAAAATATAATTGTAATATTTACATCATACGACATCAGAAATGAATTAATATACAGATTGATGTTTCATTTTTTCTCCACTAGAGAGCATTCTTACAATATTGCGTTCCTTTGGCAATAAATAGTATGATCTGGTTGCAGTGATAAACAAAAGAAGCAGTAGAAGCGTACCTATCGTTTCTCATTTGTTTTCAAACATCGCCGTTTGCATTAAATATATAAATATTTTGAAATAACTACAGTTAAATAATGATTTGTGAGTAAACAGCTTAATTTTATTCGTTAAATAGTCCTAACAAATCCCACTCTTGATTTCCAAATTCTCTAGATAAATTCACTCCTCACTTCGTGAGTCGTGAATTTATCGATAATTTGGAAATCACTCGTGGCATTACTTATGATAATGTCAGTGGACATTCGAACAACAACTTTAAACAGTGCAATTTGTAAAGAATCATTGTGAGTAAGCAGATAGGATGGTAGTAGAGTTATACAACTTGAAAACAAGAAATTACTCGGTAATGAACCACTAGAGACCATGGGTTCCTTGTATCAAAACACTAAAAAATTCCTGACAAACTAAGTTTTTTAACTCCGGCTCTGTAGTGCTTATGGTAATATACAGGATGTCCCATTCAAACCTCCCACATTTTAATTAATCATAACTAACAAAGTATGCGGAATTATGAAATGAGGCCGGTATTAAACGAAACAGAAACTCAAAGAATTTTCATTGCCACCCACTAAAACACCTCTATATGTGCACCATTAGTAGCACTAACAATATCAAGCCTGTATTCGATTTCGTGCAACATGTCCATTGGTAGTGTTGAAATTGTGTCAAGGATAGGGTTCGTAAATCAAGAAGATCTCTTGTACTGGAGTCGCAAACACACGATCTTTTACATACCAGAAACAGTTTGTGCTTGTAGCTGAGGAGTCGCCATTTTGTTTTATATCATTATTGTCCAGCATGCGACAGATGAATTAACTGCAACAATGAAAACAAAAATTCTTTGAGTTTCTCGTTCTTTTCATACCAACCTCATTTCATAATTCCGCATACTTTGAGAGTTATGATTAATTAAAACGTGGGGGGTTTGAATGGGACACGGTGTATTATATAAGTTACATCTATTGTCCTAGAAAATGTCTCTAAATGATGGTAAAAAAACTCATTCAAATCGGTCAAGTGATTTTTGAGTCCATAAAGGACAGACTCACTCATTTATATATATATATAAAAATGTCTTCATTTGAATCAATGTATGCCCTCTTTCAATTTTCATACAGTATCCAAGAACTTACATATTTTCTGTTTGCTAGTGAAAACAAATACTTCAGCACGTCTTAAGTAAGGTATTAATTTTATAATTAAATAAAAATAAAACGTAGTTTTATTTGATTTTCATATTTATTATATAATCCAGTGACAGCTGTCTCGGTACACTGTACCTTATTCAGACATGTTAAATTATGGATTGTGTTCCAACTGATCTAAGCAACAATACAACAATTATTTTTTTTAATTTAACGAAGGGGATTCATTAAATCAAGTTGAGAATTTAACAGTTTGTTACTACTTTTCAATTTATTAATTTCCACAGCCTCCAAAAGATCTAATTTCTTACCCTTATCACAAACATGTAAAATTTCAAAACTTGGATCCAAACCATGATAAAATTGGAAAGGTGGTTAGCATATTTTGAATATTCTAAATTTCTGTTATATGCTCTCATGTGTTCCTTTATCCCAGAGATAGAAGGTCTACCAGTTTGTCCTATATATACATTGTCACATGTGCCACACTTCAATTTATATACACCTGATAATTTTTCTTTTATTATTTTAGTTTTATTGTTTTTTATTATATTTTGTAAAGTTTTATTAGTTTTAAATGCCACATTAATATTCAACTTTTTAAAGTGTTTAGATATTTTATTTTATATATGGATTTTCATCAAGTAAACAACTCCATTGATTATTAATTTTATCTTATTTATTTTTATATTTACAACCAGAGAAGACAATCTACGACTTTCTGCAGCCTGATACTGTCGATGAATTGGATTCACTCTACAACGGAGATGTTAACAATATCTCTTGTACCAGAGAATGCAGGGAAGAAGAAGTTCCCAGGACTTGCTATTATCACTTTGTGGTAGAACAGTACAGTGCCCTTAACGTGTATGTACAATTTAATTTACTAGAGTATTCGATAAATAATGACAAAACTGCTATAACTTCACAAAAAATTATTTAGATTACTTTTGACGATTAAAAAAAATCTTATTATTTGCAATGAAATAATCAATGATTGATTTTGAGTCCTGACGATGTCAGGTATACTTATGTATGTTTCTATGATTGTAAAAGGTATTCGTTATTCTCAGTTCATATCAACCTGCAGGAAGAAGAAGACCAGGACGTCCACTCAAAATACTTTTCGATGGCGTTTTTCTTGAGGTCGAAACAGGTCAACAAATGGCCTAAATTCGTGAATGTACTATGATGATGATGATGAGATTACTTTTGACATTACGAACTTAATTTATAGTCTCTTGCCAAGTCAGCCATATGTTGCCAAATGCTTGGAAGACGATACACTCCATCTGCAGCACATTTCTGGATATCTGTTTCACTGGTTGATCTATAGCTTTCTGGATATCAACTCTTGATTGAAATAGAATACCTCGTAGATGTTCTTTGATCTTTGTGAATAAATTATAGTCACAGTCACAAAGACTCATCTCTGGTGAATTTGGTGGATGTTCGAGTAGGCCTACTCCCCAATTTAATCTTCTAAGCAAACTCTACTGAATATATTTTTAGGCCGGTACTACTGAATGTGAGAAACACTGTATATATTCACAAAATATTGCTATTTCTAAACTTTCAATATTACAGATTTATACAAAAGACTACTCAACAACATACTGCAGGATTACAATGGCCACCACTAGGATCGCTGATTTACAATAGTATTGCAATTACTAGTCGAATGCCCTAATAATTTGTGGCAATTCTTCCGATTTACTTGTCTGTACCAATCAAAGTTATTAAGGGGGGTGATGGATAAAAATTGACCATTTGAGACCATTTGAGTTTAATTTTTTGTACTAAAAATAACCTGTACTCTAATGTAGACTATATGTTGGCAACGTTTCAAAGGGCTATGACACTTCTAAGTGCCCTAAATTGCTAATTAGGCCTGTATTTTACATTTTGTATTCAAGCTGCATTCAAATCTTTAAACTTGTTTTTCCACACTTATTTTCACTGCATTTTTGTACATTCAAAATTCAATGGAATTCACAAATTGTGTCAGAAGGTTCAAATTTTTACTGCATGTCCTAAAAACAATGAGTAAGAAATTAGTGCATGGGTTTCATGATTAAAGTAGTATCTTAAGAAATAAAATATAAAAGGTATGAAATTATTAATTTTTTGTAATTCCACGCATGAGGTACGACATTTTTCTCCCTTTGCATTCACATTATAAGAATTCCAATGCATTATGTTCTTCTAAATATTTTAGGGGTCTTGTAAAAAAAAACCAGACATTTTACTAAAACCCCTTGTGGAATCCATTTAATTATACTATATGCATTTTTTTAAATATAATATTTAACAATTCATAAAATAAATGTCTCAAAAGAATGAAACTTACACACGTCATTATGTATCATGCATTGAATGTTTGTACAAAACATCAAGTCTCTAGCTAAAAAATGTAGAAAATATAAATTTCACTCATCATCCCCCTTAAACAATATGAGAATCTGGCTGGAAATAAATATCAATAAAAGTACAGTCCACATATTATCATTAGTCAGATCAAGTTCTCTGTTTAGCTGCCAAATTTAATCCAGTGCTTTTTTTATTTGAATTTATGTTGATGGCATAGAAAACCCGAACAAAGTTGCATGTTGGCACTATGAGAATTGGCATAGTAATGAGATTTCCCATGCTTAAAGATCGGTTAGCAAACATTAATTGACATATTGCGAGGCTAGTACTCTAATGGGTGCCCGGAGTGTTGACTGTACTATAAACTTACATATTTTTATACTATTATCTGACAAAAAGTTAAATATTTTCAAATTTCTAGAGCTTGTGGAAAGTGTCCTGATAACATAACAGATTGCTACAATCCTGGTTGTATAACAGTTGATGGAGTAGAGCGGGTAATACTGACAGTGAATAGAAGAATACCTGGACCAAGTATACAGGCAAGTAATGTTTCAATGAGATACCTTCGTTTTAGGTGCGTCTAATGAAGGCAGAAAACTGGAGTTTAATTAAAAACCATAATTGTATGAGCTGCATTTTATTCCTTTTTACAGCCGTAATGCTTAATACTAGTGCTACTTTGCTTTCAATGATTCTTGATTGTTAAGTGTGCTATTTTATTTACGGGTGCTACTTAGCTTACGGTTCCCATTACAACAAGTATCATCATCATCATCTTCAAGGTATGGGCCTGTTGGCCCGTTCCGCTCCCCGGTGCACTATATGTTGCAGGTGCATGTCGTCTTTCCAATGACGTTTTGGTCTTCCTACATTTCTTCGGCCTAGAGGCCTATAATGAAGCAGCTGCTTTGATAAACGATTATTTGGCATTCTTTGTCTATGTTCAAACCAATTACGTTTATTTCTGTGTATTCTCTCGTTTATATTATATATTTGTAGTTCATCTGTGATATCGTGACTTCTCCTTTGATCTCTTAGAGATACACCTGCAACTGATCTGAGAAATTTCATTTCTATTGTCTCAATTTTATTTTTATCAGAGATCGTTAAAAGCCAAGTCTCAGACCCGTATATTAACGTTGGAACGGCTACTGTTTTGTAAAATTTTAATTGAGTTTCCCTTGTGGTCTTATTTCTCAAATATCTTCTTATTGAACCACATATCTGTTGAAATTTCCCTAATGTCTTCTCCATGTCCAAATTTTGCTGCTACGATATCATGCATCCCAGATAAATGAAACCAGTTACTTGTTCAATTATGTTTACTCCAATTACAATTTTTGTCATTTTATGCTGAGTTCCAATAAATGCCATTGCCTTTTTTTTCTCTGTTGATATATTTAAATTATAATCGTTTATTTACAACAAGTATACCTAATTAAATTTTCAATCTCTGAAAATAAAGACAAACTCGGATTTCAGTTAAAATATAAATTATCCTAATATAATCAAATTTATATTAATATTTGTCGTGCAAAAAATAGTATTGCAGGCTCACTATGATGGTGGTCCTGCGGCTCGCTTTGTTACTCGCAGCAATATATAGTGTAGTACCCCTAATATATTAGTATTTTTTTTGTCATCGTCATTCTCTACCGTCACGGTTTAGACAATTTCTGATCTGTTCCGGCTCTATATTATAGTTGCTCGCTCCATCTTTTAAATGGTTGTATTTTTGTCTTTGTAAACAAATCGTGCTTAACTTTAGATTAATTTTCGCTTGAATTTCCAAACTATATTATAGTGATTCTGTTGCTCTAAAAACTAATTTTGTCTTTACTAACAATTCATACTATAGTCCACCGCTGTGGTCTCGAGGTAGCGTGCTGCCTTGTCCCGCAGCGGACCCGGGTTCGATCCCAGGTCGGGACAGTTTTTCTGGGTGAGGTTTTTATCGGGGTTTTTCCTCATCTGTAAGACAAATGTCAGGAAAACTTTAAGGCCCAAACGATCCCCGAAATCATATGGCCATCGCAATCATCATCATTCATATTCATCTTAGGATTAGGGACTCTCCTGGCGCACCACTAGCATCATCATCGCCCATCATATCATCGGGGCAACGTAACCCCGCCTTCCAGGCGCCCCAACCTCAGAAGTGGGTTACAAGTACGCCATGCCAGGAGAGAAACCAGGAATGTCGAAAGACAACCTGGGGCATTTGTAAAAAAAATTATACTATTTTAAACGTTTTACAACAATACTCACTTTTTAACTGTTAAATATTTAAGAATGTACGCCAGGATTTCTTCAAAATTCTACACAAACGCAGTGCGCATGCGCGATATGCGCGAATGCTTCATTATCTTCCGCAAGATATCAGTGAAATCGGTGTTGCCAACATTCGCAATTATTTCCACAAAATATTTTAAGAAATTAACTTCATTTTGTTAGGTTGGGTTCGACAAGTGATTATACACAAGATTAGTTTATACTTTATTAAATATTGTGCATGTAATTAATTTTGCTGGGTTAGGAAGAAGGAAGTAATGTACTTCCATTTCTGATTAACGTTTGGAATTTATAATAAAATAAGAAATGCGCACAACGTGCCAAGAAGATTGTTCTTAGTCACTGCAGATTTTCAACAACGATTCTGATCTTATCCTACAGTTTAACATATGATATTTCTCGCACTATTCGCCACATCTTGCACACACGCAGTCTGGGACGGGCTCGTGGAATCTCTGGTTGCTGCACAGCTTGTGGTGAAATCCATGCACAGCTAGTCTGGTCACTGTGTGGCGCAATTCATATCCATTCACGGTTTATCATAGCGGCAATAATATAGAATTCTTTCCATATTTTGCGTTTCTTCTCGTGGAGTTCTTGCAGGAGGTCTGGTAATCTGGCGTCACTGGTAGTAGGAACTTTAGCCTCAGCTCTTCTATGTAGAATGGTTCTCTGGAGAGTTCATATGCAAGTCGCGAGGATGTGTATTTGGAGAGACAGAGCACTCTTTTTAAATAAGTGGTTTTTGGAATTTATTGGGAAGTTTGGTCATATACATTTCACTGGTACGTGTTTCCATCTGACGACAGCTTTTTAAACTTTTTGTAGGACTTCACATACATATAGCTCCACCTGGCGTCAGCTCTATAAACGTTTGTGCATGCGCACTGTTATTCTGTTAGACTCAGAAAATTTGTTACGGAAGATGAAACAAAATTTTTCAAAAAATTGTGATTGTTTATGCAGGTGTGCCTAGGAGATCGCATTATTGTGGACGTTGTGAATTCCATGCCAGGGAAACAGATTGCAATACACTGGCACGGACTTCATATGGTTGGAACTCCTTACATGGATGGTGTTCCTATGGTAACTCAGTGCTCCATATTGTCGGATCAAACCTTCCGCTACGACTTCACCGTTAGTAATTCAGGGACGTTCTTTTGGCATTCACACGACGGTAAGTTATATTTGTTTAACCCAATCGCTTCAGGTTTAAATGCTCCATGCATTTCCCCAGAAAGCGGATTTAAGTTACCCTAAATTACATTGTATATTTTCAGACATTAAAAACAAACAAATGATAACGGTACTTGAGATCACAATAAGGGCGACGGCAAAAATACATTCCTCCACTATTCATAAACGTTAACAAAATATTATCCTGTCAAGGGATGTACAAAATATTGTAAAATATATAAAAACAGCAGAGTTAAGCGAGTGTACCTCGTCTTCTGAGTTGAAGGCTATTTAACTGCCGGCGAGTCTAACTCGTCTTTTGAGGCGAATGGGTTAAGACTAGCTAATACCCGGTGTTGAGATAACCAACTATAACGGTTGGATGACCCGACATGCTGACCACATGTCACCCCCTACAATGGCTAGATCATCGTCTAGGTCTGTGATTAACACGTGGATGAGAGGTCAGCAGCTGATGACAGGCCAAGGGCCTTCTAGGCCTGTCGCGCCATGGGGGGAAAAATATCCGGCTTAACTTGCTAGGCCTAAATAAATGAAACATTAAATTGTTAATTAAATTATATTGTATACACTGCGTCGAACCAAACATGGCGATCGCTTGAGTGACTTTGAATTTAATGTAAACTCAAATTTGTAACTGTCGAATTTAACTGATTTCGATAGTACCTACCTCTGTTTATTTTAATATGTGTTTCCAGTCCCAATTCGTGCCACATATTCTGCCCATCGCAATCTATGAGACTTAAGTGTTCTTACTAAGTCTAGCTTCCCACAAATATGTAACTCATTACACTGAGCAACAAAAAAAAATTTTTTTTCCTAGAAAGAAAAATATGTGATTCTGATAGTATTTTTTCTCCTGAATTCAAATATGATACCGGGTTTTCTCCATCACGCAAGGTTTCCGAGAGACAGGAATTTATAATTTCAAACACTTTAATATTTTCTAATTCGTAACTACACAATATTGGAACATTCGGACTCGCCTAGAAAGTAAGAAATGACGATTTTATGCTATATTGCGCCTGTGGAGCATCCCTCTTGATGGCCCAACAATAATCGGCCAGCATATTAGGATTCCATTTGCCTTGATATATCTTTTCCATAGGTGAAATCACCTGATGAAAGTATTCCTCGTGCTCATCGCTCACTGCTCCAAGATTTTCCGGGCAGAAATCTAGGTTTATTAAAAAATAATTATTTAAATCCATTAATTGAAATTAAAAAAATGTGATGGAGAAATTCCAAATACATATTGAAAACACGATAAAAAAACTGCATTAAGTACAACTATTGGTACACATGAGACAAAAATCATGTTGACCAGTGTTATCCATCTACACTGACCTGACTGTTTGTCTCTCTTCGATTTCAAAAATTTTCCTAACAACTTTATTAACAAGTAGTCGTAATCGTTTCTTCTCCCTTAAAGTAAGTGTCCCTTTTTAGCATTCAAATAATGTGGAGAATAACAATTTCTATATATTACCATATTAACGTTGTTTGAGAGAGATCAGGCTCAAAACATCCGGCGACCCAGGTTCAATTCCTGGCGGGGTAGGGAATTTTAAATCTCCACTTTGGGTCTAGGCGTGTGTGTGTGTGTGTGTGTGTGTGTGTGTGTGTGTGTGTGTGTGTGTCTTGTCCTTGTGCCTAAGTGATAACGAAAGAAAGTTAAACAGGTTAAACAAAAAAAAAGGTAAAAAGCTAGGAAAACCAGTATAAAAAAAAGAGTACCTGTAATGCGTAATAGCATGCATTTATTAACGTGACAGTAATTCTGAAACGTTATAGGAATACGTTAATAGTTAATTAGATCACTAGTTACTAATTCTAATCTTGTAACGTGTTGTGTACAATATTTTATCTACGCTCAGAGTATTTTAGTATATGTTGTATATTTATTATATTTCTTCTTCTTCTTAAACTTAATTTGTAGGATTTTCATCCTGTTTATTTCCAAAATCACTCCTCGGAGGAAGACGTACTGGATGTAAATTCACTGTCTATCCATCTCTTGGCAGGTCTTCCTCTTGTTCTTCTCCCGTCCATTGATCTATCTTCTTTAGCTCTTTTTGCAAGCCGGTTTTCTTCCATTCTTTCTATATGACCCTTCCAATATTTTCGTCTATCTATAATAAATTTGGTTGTGTCTTGAATATGACAGTTGTCCCTAATTTCTGTGTTGTGTATTTTATCAAATAATGTTTTCCCCTGAATAGTTCTTAAGATTTTCATTTCGCATATGCTTATTATTTGTTTAGTTTTGTTTTTAATGAAATGTATTTATTGTGGAAACAATATGTTTAGAGAAAGAGTAATGTGGGCTTTAGAGAAAAAAGACATGATAAATCAACAAACATTGTTGTTATATTCTGCAATTTTGGGTGCTGGGGAAGTCCATATGTGAATTTAAAGCAAAAATTAGCGAAGGAGGCGATTTTTACGGTTCATCAGGAAAACATTTTAAAAGCAGTCCAAGATGCAACTGTTAATATACTTCTAGAAATGTCAAGGAAAGTTTATTTATATAGTCAAACGAAATCATTATTAAAGTATGTTTTATGTTTTGTCAAACCTATATTTTATGTTTTGATATCGTGTTTTGTTAGAATATAAAGTATACATTTTTTTCCCTAGTAACTACGAACTAAAGCCTCACTGATTGTTGTAATAGTAAATAAAACAATGAAATTAGTATCCGAGATGTCAGTCTTCCTCTACATTAAAATCCATTAAAATTGTGTAGGCCTTTCGAAACTGTGTTACATCTTCAGCAGTTAGATTGTTTCTAAAATTCCTATAAAATTTTAATTAATTTTAATGTTGAGGACGAGTGTCATCTCGGGTACTAATTTTATTGCTTTAACTAACTCAACTAACTCACTGGCAATATCGAACCCGTAGGTTCATGGCCGCGCGGACCATACATCCTTATCCTGAGCCAATATTTTCCAATCATCCCTTGTATAATCTATTTCCCTCAAATCATAGTTATTCTCCCACCTCATTCTTGGTCTACCAACTGCGGGTTTTCCTTCTGGTTTTCCTACAAGAGCTTACATGTAGGTCTTTCATTCACCATTCGTGCCACATGTCCTGTCCATCGCAGTCTACGAAACTTAACTGTTATTATATCTGGCTTCCTATAAAGACCATGTAATTCATTGTTATGAAGTCTTCCTCATTCACCTGTCTGTTCAACTCTCTTTGGTCCAAAAATTTTCCTAAGTACTTTATTCTCAAATACTTGTAATCTCCTTTCCTCCCTTAAAGTAAGAGTCCATGTTTCGCACCCATATAATATAACTGGTAGAATAATAGTTTTATATATTTTCAGTTTAACGTTTTTTTAAAGGAGTTGTGATGTCAAAAGTCTCTGCAATGCATAATAGCACGCATACTTATTACAAAACAACCTCAACTGTGGTTCAGTATGAATTTTAAAAGTATTGATGTTACAGGATTTCAGAAGATGGATGGTGTGATCGGAAGTCTGATAGTCAGAGAACCTCGAAGCAGTGAAAACAACAATGGACTGTACGATTACGACCTGCCTAATCATGTAATAGTCGTTATGGACTGGTACCACACGGATTCGGATGATCATTTCCCTGGACTTCTAACACGTGACAGGTCCCAGGATGCTCAGGCCTTTCTCATAGCTGGAAGGGGAAGAAACCATGTTCGTACATTCACATTATTTTATGAGTAGCTTGAGATCCAATTTGTTCGTGATGCAAGGCATATAACCTCTATCCTAATGCGTGACAATTAACTACGTCATTAACAAGCGTGTAAGAATTTCGCTGCTGAACAATAAATAATATATTACAGTGCAAGGTTGGGAAGTGGTTTTTACAGAAGCGAGGATTAAATTTGAAGAGAAAAATATATGTCTAAATCAGAATTTGAACCCAATAACTCTGGTTCTGTACACCAGTGCTTTAACGATTTAAGCTAGTAGGCATCACGATTTAAACATAGACGTTTCTCTTATACTAATACGATTTCCGTGCGCCGGGTAGCAGTGAATATTTGTTCCACTAACGCCATCTAGCGGTCTCTTAAATAAGATCTCTCTTAAGGTCTCTTAAATAATCGTATTATATTACATTTAATTATATATGTGGAACAATCAAAAGGATATTTAAAAGGACAAGAAAAGAAACAAAGCTAAAATTTTATAAAGTAGTGGCATTCCCCTTACTACTGTGTGATAGTGAATTTTGGGTTTTAACTAAAAGAGAAGATCATAGAAGCAGCTAAAATGAGATTTCTGAGAAGTGTGGCTGGTTGCAAACTTCTAGATAAGAGAAGAAGTGAAGATATTAGAAATGAGCTAAATATCTTTAGACTCTTAGAGAGAATAAAATAATCTAGAAAAAATGGAAAGAACATGTTCGAAGAATGGAAGATGATCGCATTCCCAAAATTATACTTAAATACAAACCAAAAGGACGCAGGAATGTTGGTAGACCGAAGAAGAGATGGATCCAACTGTAGAATGAGAATCTATGAGACCGGAACAAGCCACATGGGTTAATCCGTGATTGTTGATGATGATGATGATAGAGTTAGCCGTTGCTATCATTCAACCATATGTATTTGCAGTTCTTATAACTTTTTATCATTTATTTTGATTTTTTGGTCACCCAGATATTTATATTTTAATTCTTCCTGGGTTTGGCATAGTTTCTCATATTATTTGAAGTATAAGAAACAAATCGATGTTTAAATCGTGATGCCTAATAGCTTAAGTCGTAAAGCACTTGTGTACAGAACCAGATATATTGGGTTCAAATCCCGATTTAGGCATACCTTTTTCTCTTCAAATTTAATTTGTCATTGAGTGGGAAGTGATAAATTTAATACTAGATATAAAAGCGAGGATATGTTAAAAACCGAGAGATAGCGAGATTTTAATATCCGAGATTTCGTAAAAACACATCACAAACGTGTGTTGTACATTATTTTTTCCACGATGGTCAAAATAATAAATAATAGTAAAATAATATATTTGTTGGAAATGCTTGCGTTCATTATAAACAACTGACTAACATTAACAGTGTGAGCAATGTTTATTAGTTGAAACTACAGCAGACCGTGACATCAACCAGTCATAAAATGGCGGCAAGTACATATTTATTGTTTTATATTGTATCAAATAAAGTTCAGTTCATTTAAAACACAGTGATTTGTTTTGTATAATTCATATTAACACATTGATGACCGACAGCTCTGCGTTGCACCCACCGCTGCTGGACCGGACATTTCTGTCAGTAGGGTGGACTTTTAAATTTTAAACCGCGCTAGCACAGTGTGGCTTTTACATCAATATATTTACAATCAATAACAATAATGCATAAGTAAATCTTTATTAGTGTTCTCACCAGACTTTATAGTAGAAATTGAGGGTTTGATAGCGTTGGAAACATTTCCCTTTATGTAAAGGCAAAGTGCAAAAGAGCATACGTAGCGAGTTTCTTTTCTTGTGTTCACTAAAATCGAGGAAAAGTTTTGAGGGTATTTTTTTTCTTTCCAATCACAGTTGGTGTTAATTTATTTTTCTTAATGTCTTAGCCTCCCTGGTGGGTCGTGAGGTGGTCTCCTAGAAGTGGTTTCTTTTCTCTCTGTCTTTCCTCGTCTTCTCTGTCATCTGTTCCTAATTTCACGACTGCCAAACAAGAGGCTGTTTCAAGCAATAAACTTCTGTTTGACATTTTGCTGTTAGGATTTTGAAATTTATAGACCCTGAAAGCATTAAGGAGTGTACAATTCTGAAGCCACAATACAACTTTCTAGCACAATTTCACTATTTTTCTAAGGATGGAGTAATATGATAGGTCCTGGTCAGCCCTGTCTACACCCTTCACATACTTGTTATATTGAAGTATTCAATAGGACATTTTTACAACTTTAATCCTCCCACTCTCGTGTTGCCTCATGCAATGTGCTAACCATTCTTACGTCTCTTTTATCTTTCCATGTTTGTAGCAAAAGGTCCCCCTTACTGCAAAAACACTTTCTCCTGGTTTGAGTTTATTTCCTGCTTCCACAAATGATTTTGGAAGCCCTCTGTTAATCTTTATTGCTTCAGAAGCTCTCGTCTTTCTTTCGAGCAAATTTTCAGCTATAGCCACACTATTATAATAATTATCCTGGTGGACATGATGCCACAGATATAAATTCGGCTCCAGAACGCAAAATAGAGTTTCTTTTAATTGTTCCGCTCTGCAAAATATATTTACAGGTTACATACGTATCCCGTAATCGCCTAACTACCCGCACTAAAATTCCATATTTCACCAGCCGTCTGTCATAAAATTGTAAACAATTCTGTAAAGTTGGCAATTTCATAAAAGAGAAGAGAGGGGTACAAATACAACTAAAATTTATTTCACAATGAGAAGAAACAAAATTGAATGCCTCATTCAAAAGCGAAGAGGCAGGGAAGCCATAGAAAACGTAAAAACGGAAATCTCCGTGACCGGTCGTCTAGCGCTGGCCATTTTAACACGGAGATCTCCGTGGCCCGTCACCAATGTGTAAATACTGCCTTTTGAATATATTTTTGTATATGCATTGTGTGTAGTTGGCTATACATAAAGGTTTTACTTCTCGCACGAGGTAGGTAAGATGTAATATCACAGTACAGTTTAGTTGTTTATATGTTGGCAACCCCGAAATGTAGGAAATTTAACTTTCAATCATGGTCCATTGCTGAAGGTACGATGAAACGCACCATCCTGCAAAAATGTTTGTTACATGATACAAGGGATTTATGACAATGTCACAGAATCCTTGTATAATATCAAGGAGCAAGAAGTACTTTCGAACATCCAAAGCAAAACACAGCCAGAAAGGTTTGGAAATGACAATCACATGCCGGACTTAAATCTCACGTACTATCTAAGTTGTAGAGGAATTTATTGATTTTCTTTCTAAAAAAAAAAGACATACATCTACATTATCAATACGAATGTATAGTATACTTTCAATCCACCCATGTCCATAATATTGGGAGAGTGCAAAAGATATTTCAGATCATGTTGGTAAGGGTAGTCTGCCTTCTCAGTTTTAATCTTCTTGTAATCTTTTAAGCCCATGTTTCCCTTAACAGAGATTTAGGCGCTCTCCCCTTACAGGGAAGAATTTGAACCATACTAATTTAGTTACATTTGTTTTCGTATAGATGTCATTTGAGTGGTCCGTGGTCAGCGTTCCGCCTCATACTGACGTCTAGGAAAGCAAGGTTGTACTAGGGCGAGAAAACTAGGTAAATTTTGCTTAGAGGCCTTTTCATTCAGGCTTAAGGATCTTTTAGGAGCCTGAAAATCTTCAGACTCGGGACCCACGGCTTAAATTCCCTCCCGGAGGACTTGATCCTTGGATTTTTCCATCCTAAAAAAATCCACCGACCCTGGCCGGGTTTGAACCCGCGACCCTCGGGACCAGAGACAAGGAGCATAACCACTAGTCTACCTAAAAAAGTAAGAACTATTTAAAGAGGCAAGATATGTTTCAGATATCTTCTTGAACTGCTGTTCCAGAAAACGAGTAACGGATTTAAATACCCGTTGTCAATATTCAGAGTAAAGCAGCACAAGAAATATCGTTTCCGATTGGTTGGAGCTCTTTGTTCTGAATGTCCTGTGAGAATAAAATTTGAAAATCATCAAATGCTTGTTATTACAACAGATGGGAAACCAATTAAACCTATACTGGTAGACTCCGTTGTTTTAGAAGCAGGTAAGTCTAGGCTAATTCTAATATCTAAAGAATTAACGTCTGATTTATAAACTGATAAACATATTCTATTGCTATAATCATCATCATTCTCCTCTTATCATGTCCTCCTTTCTGAAGGTCATTTCAAAGATGCCTTCATTCATCCCTGTCCTCCCAGGCATCTAATACAAACTTTATGTGAATCTCCAGTGAGTTTGGAACAAATCAATAACTGGTCTAAATCCGTGACAGCCAGATTTTTATCATTATTATTCCTGTTATTGTTATGTAGTTATTATTATTATTAACTCAATGGCACTATCGCAACCTTAGGTCATGGTCGCGCGGATATAAGATCTCCATACATCCCTATCCTGAACTAATGTTTTCCAATCATTCCCTGTATAATTTACATCCCAGTTTACGAGTATTTGAGAAATCATGATTAATGTTATTCTCACACCTCATTCTTGGTCTACCAACTGGGCATTTTCCCTCTGGTTTTCCTATGAGAATTATCCAAGCACCTCCTTTATCCCCCATATATGCCTCATATCTCGACATTTCGTTTACTACTGCTTTTGACATCCTCGGGAGTTTCTGTGTGCTGTATGTAAACTCTTCAACTGTCATTAAAATTCATCGGAGAACATATTGTTTAAACAACTCACCTCATAGTATTCATGCTTCCATGATAACGCGATTTCAAACATAATCATGTTCATCGTCAGCCATAACTCTGATCAGTCGGAGTTATGGCTGACGATGAACATGATTATGTTTGAAATCGCGATATCATGGAAGCATGAATCCTATGAGGTGAGTTGTTTAAACAATATGTTCTCCGATGAATTTTAATGATTATACCTCATAATGTTTACTTCCCAACATTAATTAAATATAATCTTCAACTGTCGTATGCATTCTGCCTGGACATTTGAGTGTGTGATGGGAAGCGCAACATTTTCTCTTATGCAGAGAATCTGCCACTTCCAGGCTGTCTAGGGCTTATGAATGTCCTCTTCAGCCCAAATTGGTAGAATTATATCGAAGAATTTAAATCTAAGCTTTCGGTTAAGTAGGCATCCAAGCTCCAGATAGTCTCATAGCCGAATGACAGTTCACGATTCCTGACCAGGTCTGGACAAATGTTGGTGCTCTTCTCGTCGTTCGCGATTGCCAATACCAAGAGGAAAACCGCGGCCGCCGCGGGTGAAGCCCGAGCCCCAAGGAGGCGAGGACGAACACCCACGGAGACTTCCCCTCCAATGAGAAACGACCCTTCACAGGTTCAGCTGATAGTTAATTTGTGAAGAATTTTGAAAAATATAGAAATTTATTTAAAATAAAATTAGGGAATTTATAGTTTACTGGTGGGCATTAGGGGACCACTCCCACATTTGCCTTTGCGCTAAGGAAACCATCGAAAACCTTAGCGGAGTGGCTTGAATTTAAGAGAATATGATTTTTTATGACAATCCGGCTGATTTCCATGAAGCTTCTCAGTAAGATAAATGTCTCCTGGAAGCGTTACGAGCGCTTCGCAGGACAAGGATGGTGGAAGATGAGGTTCCTAAGACAAGTAAAAGGATGTACAAGACTTGATAGAATAAGAAATGAGGATATAAGAGAAGAATTGAAAGTACAGCCTTTATTGGATAAAGTCACGAATTACAGACAGAAATGGATTGATCACATAGATAGAATGAGTAAGGAGAGATATCCATTGTTAGCAAGAAATTATCAAGCAAGAGGAAGACGTGATGTTTGAAGACCTAGAAGACGTTGGGCTGATGCATTATGAAGTCGGAACGGGCAATTGCCTATTCCCTGGAGTGATGATGATTTTTTATAGACAAATATGTACTAAATTTTAAAAATAAATTGAAGGCAGGCATTGAAGGCAGACATTGAAGTCAGCCTAACCTTTCATCCGAGGCCTGTAGCCTCGCAAGTGAATGTGACAGGCTCGGTTTCTGCGAATACCGTATTCGCAGCTGCCAATTGAACGGAAAATTCCCGACGAATCACCAGGGAAGGAGGTATCGATTTAACTGGGCGTGAGTCCTGCGTCCTCGAGTCCTCGGACACGTATCCATTACAACCTGGTGCGGCCTCCGGGGGCAGGGAGAGGACTGAACGGGACTCTTCTTTCCGGCAGCCGGTGCTGCTGGTGTTGTAGACTGTCGTTGACGATTTTCAGTTTTTCTCCGCGTGCGCTGGGCTATCTGGGAGTTTTCTTGGCTTCGGCCAGATTTGATATCCAGTCCTGACATGTTGGAGGGTTTTGATTGGGTAGGGAATAGTTGGAATATGGATAGGGAGGTGCCCCGGCAAAGGCCTAGTGCCATTTTAGGTTATGAGCTGACCGGGGAAAGAGAGGTAGGTAACACCCTCAACCTGAAAAAGAACTATCTGACAAGTTTTGATCTGGGTAGTTGCCGCGCAAGCGCAGGCTACTATATTGGAGTGGAGTGAAGCATCACTCCTCCAGCCGGCTGTTGGTCGAGGTTAAGCTGCGAGCCTGGACATTTGAAACGGTCTGACTATATACAGGCGACACACGCGAGCACATAGAATACCCTGAGGATGTTTACCGCAGTAGTAAAGGAAACGCGGGAGCCGCCTATATATACGAGACCGTTTACAACACCCAGCCAGTCTACAGCCAACAGATGAGGAGTTCACATAGAGCATGCAGAATCTTCTGAGAATGTCTACCGCAGTAGTAGACGAAACGTCGAGTTTCAACAAAACAGGTATACGGTTATTTAACCCGGAAGACCAACAAACAAGAATCAACTATCACTACCTTAGTATATCGTATATATTTGTTTTTAGGAATAAGGTTTGACGTAGTGATACATGCAGACAAGGAGAAGAGCTCGTACTGGATCAGAGCACAAGGATTAGCACAATGTGCTTGGTTTGATGTCCAGCAACTTAGTATTCTTCAGTATGAAGACTCTGAAACAAGCGAACCGACTACGACGCCAGTGTACATGCCATACCTACCAGAGTCGAAGGTTAGTTTACTACACATTAATTCCAAGTAAAACTGGACATGCCAGATGGATATCAATGCATTCCCATCGGAAGATATCATCTCAATTAATAAAATAAGCCAAAATCAATTTTGAATTCAGGTTGAGGGAGAAAAAAAAATACATCACTTTTATCGGGTTGGAGTTTCAGGTGCCATTAGGTTACCGTATCCATATTGTGACGCGACGTAGTAACGATGTTTAAATTGCGCGGGAAAAGGCGAGATAGTGGTCTCGCACTGGTCAGAATGTATCTGAGAGTCAAATGACTCGCGCAAACCAACGAAGTATCTGGGACCTCATTCCACATAATTCTAAGAACTTCTACTTCCCGTTTCGTGAAAGATCAGTGGCTAGAGGTTTCTATGTTGAAGTCTGGGTCTAGAAGTTTCCCTGCCCTGCCATACATATCTGGGGCGAAGATATGAAGTTAGTCAGTTTTGTTTGGCAGCGATAGAGTTAGTCGTGAACGCTACAATACAAAGGAATATCTTTTTTCACAAGTGAAGTCACAAGCAATATCCAAACCATCGATACATTCACGAGCCACTTCATCTAGAGGATTTGGAAATCAAGAGTGGCATTTGTCAGGACTATCTAACGAAAAAAAATTAAACTGTTTACTTAAAAAAGCATTATTTAAATATATATATTTATTTATTTAAATAATATATTTCATGTAAACGGCGATGTTTGAAAACAAATCAGAAATATGTGGTTACGTTTCAATTGTTTATCCACTGCAACTTGTTGATATTATTTATTGCCAAATAGGATCGCAATATTGTAAGAATGCACCCTAGTGGAGAACAAATGAAAGACAAACTGTATATTGCAACTAACATTATAGGTTATCAAATTATTTTTTTTAGTAAACAACTCAGTAAAATCATTATTTAAAAACACAATTACTGAACACACAGTTATCAAATGTGTAATTTGTTGGTGAGTCAGTCACTGCTAAATAATGCTCTGATCTGTCAAGATTATTAAAAAGGAGGAGCTGCCTTTATCACAAAAGCAGGAGATCATAAAGATAATTCGATAAAGAGCTAGGTGAAGCACGACTGTCATTGGTTATAAAACAAAAAATCATTAAAACGTGATTTGTCATTTAGGGCATTAGTTAAATAGTGAGTATAATATCTTCTTTCATTATCAGCTCTATGATGTACAACCCTATCATGCTTTATTAATTCAACTATAAAGTGGGAAAAAAGGTGGCAGAAAATTGCCCCCATTCTCAGTTGCAGGAATGTCTCACTCATTAGTTTAATTCAGAGAGCTGTAATTTGTCCTTCATAGAAGAGATGCACACCTAATAGCAAATATCTTGATGCAGTTATAACTAACTGGCCTTATCAGATATGGCTGGGCGGACACAAGCTCGCCATACATCCCTATCCTGAGCCAAAGTTTTTCAATCATCCTCTGTATAATTTATCTCCTTCAAATAATGTTTAAAGTATTGGCAGTTCCATCTCTTATCTATGGAAACCTGGACATTAACAAAGGCAGATAGTAAACAAATAGAGGCTGCAGAAATTAAGATGTTGAGAGCCATAGCAGGATACCAAAGGACCGATAAAAAGAAAAAAAACGAAGATATAAGAACAGAACTTAATATATTTAATCTGTGTGAAAGAATAAAATACTATCAAAATGCTTACCTTCAGCACGTATTACGAATGAATGAATAAGCGCATACCAAGAAGAATGTATAATTATAAACCAAAAGGGAGAAGAATGTTGGGAAACCATTGAAGATATGGAAGGACTTATTCGACCTATAATGTGATCGGAACAGGCCATTGGGCTTAATCCATGATGTTGATGATGCTATTCTTTCACCCCATTCTTGGACTACCTACTACACTCTTCTCTTTGGTATTCCTACGAGTTTCCATGCCCCTATTTCATTCCCCATTCAAGCCACATGTCCTGTCTATCTGAGTCTACGATACGTAACTGTTCTTAACTAGAATTATTACATATTCCATAAAGATCATGTAGGCCTATCTCTCTGTTATATAGTCTTGTCCATTAGCCTGTTTGTTTGTCTCTCTTTGGTTCAAAAATTTTGCAATGAACTTTATTCTCAAGTACTCCTAATATTTTCTGCTTCCTTGAGACACGAGACCATGTTTCATATCCATACAATGTAAATGGGGGATAAAGAGTTTTATATATTTTCAGTTTAACTTCTTGAGAGAAGTTGGGATGATAAATGCCCATGTAATGTGTTTCCAGATTCGAGCTCACGTAGGTCTAATTATATTTTTAATAATTTGTTTAGGAGCTGAATGTTGAAAATGCCACTTGTGCTCCAGGACAGAATGGGATATGCATACATCAGCTGGAGGGTAAAGGTGATTTTCCAACAGACATCATGAAGAACGAACCTGATATGAAATTGATACAAAAATTTGACATGTACTATTTTTCTCTCCAAAAACTGTTCGATTCAGGCAACTATTACAAATATCAGCGTGAGTAACGTTTTATAAATACATTTTATTATTAGGAACCTGTCTACACTCATCATCATCATCACTCCAGGGATTAGGCAATTGCCCGTTCCGACTTCATAATGCATCAGCCCAACGTCTTCTAGGTCTTCCAACATCACGCCTCCCTCTTGCTTGATAATTTCTTGCTAACAATGGATATCTCTCCTTACTCATTCCATCCATGTGATCAATCCATTTCTGTCTGTAATTCGTGACTTTATCCAATAAAGGCTGTACTTTCAATTCTTCTCTTATATCCTCATTTCTTATTCTATCAAGTCTTGTACATCCTTTAACTTGTCTTAGGAACCGCATCTCTGCCGTCTGTATTCTATCCTTCTGTCTTTTCACTGGAGCCCAAGTTTCACACCCATACAATATTGTGGGAACCACCATAACATTATACATTTTTATCTTTGTTTCTTTTGTAATTTTATTTTTGAATGTTCTCATCTGTCTACACTACAGAAGTATTTATGGCTATTTTATGCTGCCATGCCATATATGCATATTCAGTCTGAGAGAAAGTGACTGCTAGCGTCATGTTAGCCAATGTGATGACACACGTTCCGGCTACAACCAATTGCCTACATGTTTAGTCACATATAAGGGAAATCTATCGCAGCTTCCATCTGCATTAGTGGACAAGTTTGAGTGAGAAAATGAGCAAGAGAATATTGCCTTAACCACTCTGCTACAGCCGGGGACATATACCCCACTGCACATCCGAAACACCACTGTCCTTGTCTCGGGTCCCATTCGTTATGATGTAGGCCCATATATCCTGGTTCATCCTGCCAATGTGTCGGCCACAGATCCATTTGAATCTTCTGGCTTTTGTGGCCGATTCTCCCATTCCACAAAAATTACTGTTCCAGAACTCTAATTTTACTTCAATAAATAAATATTTAAAGTTATAATATGTAAGGATATATAACCAATTACAATTATAGTTAATTCATTGGTGCTAATTTTCAGAACCACAAATTAAAAAAAGACAATTAGCTGGAGAAATAAACAACATATCCAGCTCTGTACCGTCTTCACCTCTACTGAGTCAAGAAGATGACATCCCCTCAAGTGTTTTCTGTCCTACGTCATCAAATGGATCTCCGTACTGCCTCACAGAAAACTGTCACTGCGTTCACATGATACAAGTTCCACTTGACGCCATTGTGCAAATTGTCCTGGTTGACCAATGTAAGTTAAAAAAGAAAGTCTGTTGATATTATCCATGATATGAGGGAAGTAGATTATACAGGGGATGATTGGAACACATTCGCTCAGGCTAGGGATATATGGAGAGCTTATATCCGAACCTACGGGTTCGATAGAGTTAGTTATTAATAATTAGCTAATACCCGGCGTGCGCTGCTACGCCTAAATAAATGCAAATGAATGCGCTTTTATGTTTAGTTGAATAAGTAAAAGGAAAAATAATTATATTTTTATATCTTTTAGATACTCCGTGCACTTTACCCGGCGTTGTCCGGGAATCTACTCATCCCGATATTCTTGGCATAAATGAGCTAAAATACGAAAATTAATATGCTTTATGTTTAGTGAAATATTTTTTTTTATGTTATAAGCCTATGTTTTCCCTTTACAGAGATTTAGGCGCTCTCCCCCTAAAGGGATGATTTTGAACCTCATTAATCTAGTTACACTTGTTTTCGTATAGATGTCATTTTGAGTGGTACGTGATCAGCGTTCCGCCTCATACTGACATCTACGAAACCGAGGCAGTACTAGGACGGGAAAATTCGGTAAATTTTGCTTAGAGACTTTTTCATTCAGGCTTAAGGATTTTTTACGAGCCTGAAAATCTTCAGACTCGGGACCCACGGCTTAAAGTCCTTCCCGGAGGACTTGCTCCTTGGATTTTTCCGTCCTAAAAATTCATCGACCCCGGCCGGATTTGAACCCGGGACCCTTGGGACCAGAGACAAGGAGCATAACCACTAGTCCACCGCGGCCGGTTACTGAAATATGTAAAAGGAAAAAAATATATATCGTAATTATTTTTAGCTACCCGGTGCTGTTTACCCGGCGTTGTCCGGGAATCATCCCGACATTCTTGGCATAAATGAGCTGAAAGACGAAAATTAATGTACTTCTTATGATTAGTTGCATAAGTGAAATGAAAAATAATTATAAATGTATATCGCAATTATTTTTAGATTCCCGTGCTGATTACCCTGTGTTGCCCGAGAATCTACTTATCTCGATCTTCTTGGCATAAATGAGCTAAAAGACAAAATTCGTTATTGTGAGTTATCCGTAAAAGAATTACCCGTCATCTGCTGCTATGCTTGCACAGGAATCTACGTACTTGCCCCGATCTTCTTGGCATCAATTAAAGACAAAAATGGTTATTGTGAGTTATTCGTAAGAGATAAACATATGCTGTCAAGGACTTTTTTGTAGAGCTTTTTGAGATATTCAATTCTGTGTACATTAATTTTGTGTATTTGATATGGTTTAGGCAGCGTCAGCCATTTAAGCGTCCAAAGAGCTACTTTTTACACGTTTTCTACTACAAAGGGTGATTTATAAGGGTGTAGGAGTTGAGTATCACAACTCTCTTATAGCCTATGTTCATCCGGGGAATCTCCTAAACATTTTGCAAAAAGTCCCATCACAATCGGATCAATGGTATGGCCGCGCATAAAGTACAAACAAACAAACATTTTTATATATTAAATAATGTCGGTCGGGGTGGTCTACTGGTTATGTTTCTTGCCTCTAATCCCGAGGGACACGGGTTCAAACCTGGCCGGGGTCGATGGATTCTTAGATGGAAGAATCCAAGAAACAAGTCCTCCGGGAGCGACGTCAAGCTGTGGGCCCCGAGTCTAAAGATATTAGGCTCCTAAAAGAACCTCAAACCTGAATAAAATTGCCTCTGTGCAAACTTTATCCGACTTTCATCCATCCAAGCGGATGCATGAACTTCGTTGCACACTAGATGCCTCATTGAGGAGATGTGCTAACCACGTGTCACTTGTTGATATCTGTAAATAATTAACCGTAACTAAATTAGCTTGATTAACCCTTAAATTAGCAAAACACAAATTTCTTCTGTCAGTTATTTGAATGTGGCGGACCACAGTGAAAACGGATCTTCTATAGCTGTTATTATTAGGTATATTGTATAATTAGACACATATTTGTTTCTTTTTGTTCGTTTTCGTCTGATGTATTTAAAATATTAGATTAACTTATGTATCCAAAAGGATGCATTACGAATATAAGGGTTAATTTAACAATCTCTCGTTACAGACCGCCTGGTCCCCATGCGGGACGTATGGGGTACATTTTTATCATCACCATCATCATGAACAAATTCGTTTTAGACCACGTGGTCTGTACGGTAAACCTAGCGAAGATGGTCTTGATCTTTCCACCGATGTTTTGGTCTTCCTTGGTCCCTATGTCCAGTTGGGGTATATTGGAATGCCAATTTTGGAAGTCTATTTCTTGCCATTCTCCTCAGATGATTTTTCCATTCTTGTTGGTATCTTTGTATATCTTCATTTAAACTTGTTACTCCAAGTTTTCCTCTGATAATAGTGTTCTTTTGGTGATCCAATCTATTAACTCCTAACAATGATCGTAAGAAGCGCATTTGGCTTACTTAAAGTTTATGAGACTTTCTTTTATTTAAAATCCAAATTTCACTTCCGTATTTTAGAGCAGTACATTTTTATTTATATACAAATTTTCAATATTTACAGATCTTTATGTGCTAAAGTTTTATTTTCCTTCTCCACTCGTCTCTATCATCCACTCCATATCCTCCAGTCCTCTTGTTCTCATTCCAGTTTTATTTCTTCCATCAACGAGTTTCAAAAGTCTTCCTTTCCTTCTTCTTCCAGGTGGACACCATTATTATCTTTTTCTGGGTAACCTTTCTTCTTGCATTCGTCATACACGCCCATACAAATGCAATTGCTTACATATTTTATAATCTACTGTTGAATATCTAATAGTCATTTTTTTCGTAAGACAGTTTTTACTATTTTTTTCTAATTTTGAATGTCTTGCAGCTCTGCTCAAAAATCCATTTTGTTCTAAGTTTTTGTTGAGTTTCGAAACATCAGCTCCATATGTGACAATAACGCGCACTATTGCATTATGTACCGTATTTGTAACTTAAGGGGGTGCATACATACAATATTATTAATACTGATCCATTGTTAATATACTGGGTTAGCGCAATAAACATTTCAGGTGGCGGTGTTCAGAACAGTCTGCACGCCCATTTTGAATTAAGAACTAACGAACTAAGGATTAATTGTAATTTGATTCGTGTAATGTGTCTGATTACACTAAGCAACAAAAAATAAAGTTTTTTCTTGTCTCAGAAAGAAAAATATGTGATTCTGATAGTATGTTTTCTCCTGAATTCAAATATGATATCGGATTTTCTCCATCACGCAAGGTTTCCGAAAGATTCCATTATTTTAGTCGGGAACCAAGCATTTTAGACTGGTTTTTGGATAACTTTAAATCTCGTATGAGATCGTTAAGATCTTCTTGAGTCAATAAATGAGGTTCAGATGAACAGCTTTGTTCAAAAGTTATATCACCAAAATATGTTTCTTCTTCGTCCTTACTTCCATCAGAATCTGAGCTCTCTTCATCTAATGTCACATGTTCTGGAGGCTTTGGTATGGGCAATTCTTCGCAGTGTGGAACTGGTCTCATTGCAGATTGCAAGTCAGGGTACACCACTGTATGTTTTGATTTTGACGTAATCCCTTTAATGTTTGTTAAGCAGAAATTAATTATTTAAATCCATTAATTGAAATTCAAATTAAAACAACTGTGGGTGATGGAGAAATTCCGAATACATATTTGAAAACACGATAAAAAACTGCATTAAGTACAACTATTGGTACTCATGAGACAAAAATCATGTTGACCAGTGTTATAAGTTACATTTAAAAGGAATTAGTGCCGCATGCAAATACATTAGTCTCTACTCAAATTATTTCCAATCACTGGTGAGCTGACTCACCGTGAGCAATTGCTGAGATCAAATTAACGGCTGACTTACCGGTCATGCATCAAAGTCGAGGTTTTCGTAATATTGGCAAAGAATTACCCAGAATCTCAGCGATAAAACCACTTCCGTTATTTTCGTCTGCTATAGAGGAACGCATTTACGCTTGCGTCCCGCAATATTACGCCGATTCTCCTGTTCTTCCAGTTGAATTCTTTGGTAGACTATCAAATTCCTCTTCTCCGCGTATACCGAAAACATGATCGAAGTCTTCAAGGTCCGACATCTTGGATAAAGCGGCAAGGTTTTCAAACTACATCGATTACCATAGGCTCCCTTCGGGATTTTCACGATAAGTTTCTATCTTGAGCTATGATCTTAAGTTACCTCGTCAGGTAGCTTACAATTATTATCGCATGAATAGATTTGTGAGTAAGCAAAATGTATTAGGATAAAACTTTCTCAGCAGAGAACGCCTTTTACGGTCTAATGCGGGACGCAAGCGTAAATGCGTTCCTCTATAGCAGACGAAAATAACGGAAGTGGTTTTATCACTGAGAATTCTGGGTAATTCGTTGGCAATATTACGAAAACGTCAACTTTCATGCATGACCGGTAAGTCGGCCATTAATTCGATCTCAGCAATTGCTTACGGTGAGCCAGCTCACCAGTGATTGGAAGTAATTTGAGTAGAGACTAATGTATTTGCATGCGGCCCTTAATGTCTCACAGTGCACATTATCCTTACAAAAATGTCTAATAAGGTAACTGTCAACCATTGCATGTCAAAACTTACCTTGATATATCTCCCAGATAAGGCTTGTGGTGATGTAACAAACCCGTGTCCAAACAATATATATATATATATATATTATATATATATATATATATATATAGGCCTATCTGCCGCTTTTAAGTGCAACCCACTAAAATCCAGTGCCAAATCTGCCATTTATACTAAAGGAAAAATAATATAACTCCTGGCTTCGTGGATTGGATAACATTCACAACATTATATCCACGCTGCGCCCCACCACACTCCACTCATCTCAAGAAGGGGAAATTAAAAATTATTGAAGCTCGAGAAAAATATCCCATTCAAATGTGGATTTGAACCCTAAAAGATCGGTTTAATGAATGACTTATTGATGACATTATAGATCATACACTTTAAAGTCCACCGCTGTGGTCTCGAGATAGCGTGCTGCCTTTTCACTCAGCGGGCCCGGGTTCGATTCCCGGTCGGGACAGGCTCCTGGGTGATGTTTTTTCGGAGTTTCCTCACCTGCAAGACAAATGTCAGGAAGCTTAGGATCCAACGGTCCCCGAAATCATCAGGTCATCACTATCATCATCATCATCATCGATGTGAAAATCAAAGGGAAGCTACCACACGTATAATTTCCTAGTAAAGCTGCAAAGCATAGCATGAAAATTCTATGATTGCAGTGAAAGACCTGCCCTCGCTCAGAATTATTATGGAATGGATACTTTAATAATTGCTTATGGTTTAATGTCACCTGTTCGCGCAGCAGGTTATCATTGGTTGATTCTGGCTTCGATTTCTATGCCATGCAGTTAAAACTGGCAGATATTTTTTAGGCAAGTCATTGGCACATCCTAAGTAGCGTGCTGCCTTGTCACGCAGCGGGCCCCGATTCGATCCCGGTCGGGACAGTTTTTCTGGGTGAAGCTTTCATCCGGGTTTTTCCTCACCTGTAAGACGAATGTCAGGAAACCTTTAAGGCCCGAACGGTCCCCGAAACCATATAGACATCATCCTTATTATCATCATCATCATCCTCCTCCTTCGCCGGTGTGGAAAGCAACGGGAAGCTACCACACCTACAATTCCCTAATAAAGCTGCAAGCATAGCATGAAAATGCTATGATTGCAGTGAAGGAGCTGCCTTCGTGCAGAATTACTGTGGATGGATTGACACATCACAACGCGTTTTCCGGGAGAAATCTCAAAATTTAATGGGTTTGGAATATATACATTAAAAATAGATTGATTTAAGTTTAATGTAGATGATATTTCGGGTAGGTCTCGGCATGCAGTGGTTGACACTTTTCTTGCTAGTAAATTAAGGATAAAGTAATTTAAGCGTCTGACATAATAACAATAAAAAATTGAAAATTGCAGCACAACAAGGTAGTATAAATCACCCTTTCCATTTACACGGCTACTCATTTGCTCTACTGGAGATGGGTAACTTCGAGAACGGGAAGAATTTGGAACATGTACTTCAAGAAATTAGCACAAAACCTTTGAATGAGACGCAACATCCGCCATTTGTAGATACAGTAGCTGTTCCCAACCAAGGATACGCTATCATAAGATTTAAAGCTGACAACCCAGGTAAGTAACGTTTTAACGGATTCCAATTCATTGTAGTGTTTTTTTTTCTCTTCTTTTTATGCATAGTAGATTCGAGCTGTTATTCCTTTTTTATTCATTGTATCATTAATTTAATTTTAATTGTATTTAGTTTCATTCTATTATTAGACATTAATTTCATTATTATTCAATATGACAGATAATGAATTGTTCAATAACTATTATTGTAACTTTTTTTTGTATTCATATGTAACATGTTTGTCCTGTCTAATATGACTACTATTGTAATTTTTTTGTATTCATGTGTAACATATGTTTGTCCTGTTTTATATGACTATTATTGTATTTTTTTTTTGTATTCATATGTAACATATGCTTGTTCTGGTGAGTGGAAGAGAAGGCCACATGGCCTTAACTCCACCAGGCTAAATAAATAAATAAAATAAAATAAAATAAATAAATAAATAAAAGAATGTAGCTATTGAGGTGGTTCTAAAAAATTCAACGTTTTAAATATTCAACCATCAAACTTACTACACACCGAAAAAAGGTTGACCATGAAAACATAAATATGTATATAGGCTACTAGCTAATACTCGGTGTGTGCTGCTACGCCTAAATAAATGAAGATTAATGTGCTTTTATGTTTAGTTGAATAAGTGAAAGGAAAAATAATTATTAATTTATATTTTTTAGATAGGCCTAACCCGTGCTGATTACCCGGTGTTGCCCGGGAATCTACTTCTCTCGATCTTCTTTGCATAAATGAACTAAAAGACAAAATTCGTTATTGTGAGTTATCCGTAAAAGAATACCCGCCATGTGCTGCTATGCTTGCACAGGAATATACGTACTTGTCTCGATCTTCTTGGCATCAATGAAAGATAAAAAAGAGTATTGTGAGTTATCCGTAAGAAATAAACATATGCTGTTGCCGACGGTTTTGTAGAGCTTTTTGAGATATTCAATTCTGTGTAAATTCATTTTGTGTATTTCTTATGGTTTAGGCAGCGTAAGTCATTTAAACGTGCAAAAGGCTACTTTTTTTTACGTTTTCCACTACAAAGGGCGATTTTTAAGGGTGTAGGAGTGAGCATCACAACTCTCTTATAGCCTATGTTCATCCCGGGAATCTCCTGAACATTTTGCAAAAAGCCCCATCACAATCGGATCAATGATATGACCACGCCTGAAGTACAAACAAACAAACATTTTTATATATTAGATATATATATATATATATATATATATATATATATATATATATAGTCAGCCGCGGTGACCTAGTAGTTATATTACGAGGAACGCGGGTTCAAACCTTGCAGGGACCAATGGATTTTTAGGGCGGAAAAACCTAAGGTACAAGTCCCCTGAGAGGGAATTTAAACCGTGAGTCTCGAGTCTAAAGAGTTTATAATTATAATAATAATAATAATAATAATAATAATAATAATAATTATGTTTTATTTTTTCTGGCAGAGTTAAGGCCATAAGGTCTTCTCTTCCACTCAACCAGTACAAATACAAATATTTGACAAATATAGATATATAAGCATATAGGCCTACCAACAATTTATTAATTCCATGAAAAAATATTAGAAGAATGCAGGATGGAAGACTACCAAAGGCTGTCTATGCATGGAAAATTGAAAGAAGGAACAGAAAGAACAACCTGGAAAAGTAACATTCAAAATTGAGTAAGGAAATCTGGTGTAACAGATGACACAGAGGACAGAGAACGAAGGAGAACTTTAATTAAGGGAAATTTGTGAATGTTTGTTGCAATCTGATAGTCTGTAAGTCCGTAGTCATTTATGTATCTTTTAAATTCATGTTATTTACTAAGATTGGTTGGAGAAATTCCTCAATGATGAGGAAAATATTCAAAATAAAATAATGAAAAATTATTATTATTATTATTATTATTATTATTATTATTATTATTATTATTATTATTATTATTATTATTTAAAATTGTAGACTTTCACGGCAGATATTTTGATTCATGTATTTTATGTCTTTCGGGCTAAATGGGCGTGGTCTGGTTTTATTAACACTCGACGTTTCGTCTACTACTGCGGTAGACATCCTAAGGAGATTCTGCGCGTTCTGCGACCTCTTAACTCTTCAAATGTCGGCTGCAGACTGGCTTTTTGTAGACTATGTGTTAGAAGTTCAATTTCTTCTCCAACATACATCCCCTCCCCAGGCCCGCCAAGGAAATATCCAGTTTCCTGGATGCACCCTCGGCAGCCGAGAAGGGAAGCAGTGGTTCATGAAACCGACCTCCGGCTACTTTAGGGCTTTATGTACCCTCTTTAGCCCTTATGATAAAGATTCGTCGATAATAACGAGTGATTTATCCAATGACAATAATAACCAGCCGTAGATCGACAAGCAAAGGGCAAAGCCGTCGCCGCCGCTGTGTTTTGGAACTTGAGTTTCTTCTCCAACATACGTCCCCTTCCCTAGCCCGTCAAGGAAACATCCAGTTTCTTGGATGCATCCTCGACAACTGAGAAGGGAACCAGTGGTTCATGAAACCAACCTCCGGCTATTATAGGGATTTCACTACCCTCTTTAGCTCTTTGGAGTATCTTCAATGTCGAGATTGGGCGCTCATCCCAGTGCCAGTAACGACCAGCCGCAGATCGGGCGACAAAAGTCCAGTGGTCGGACGTTAACAAGCCTTGTTGACGCTGACTGCCGACAATGATCCTATTGATGCTCTAGCCGACTCACTGTGCTGCCAACAGGAAGGCTGCCACCGCCGCAGAAGCCGCCAACCCCCAAAAGGGCAAGAGCGGGAAGTCAAGTCTACATTCCAATCAGAAACTGCTATTTTCGGATTTAGCTGATCTGATTATAATTTAGAATTTTGAAAAATTATTGGAATTTTATATTTTACTGGTGGGCTCTAGGGGACCACTCCGACATTTGCCTTAACACCAAGGGAAACCACCAAAAACCTTGATAGAGTGGCTTGAAATTATTAATAATTTAAAGCCAAATTGATCAGCGTTATACTCCAATAGGAGTCATACTTTAAGATGTGACAGGGTACTTCCTATTTTCATTATATGTACTCATACACTCTACTAAGAAAGTGTGTTTTTTGTAATCCAATTCGATAGATATAATCATCGAATCTGGATTACTTACTAGTTCCTCAACTAGTTTGTCTAATACTTCATTTGTAATTAGACAATCCCTTTTAGAGAGGCTGGTTTGAACCGGCCTACCCTTTGTAGAAGGAGCCATAGCAGTTTGAGTGCCTATGGTCTCTTTTTTGGGTTCAGGTGAGATTTTAGACTCACCTAAGACCTTGAATTGCAAGGCCTTTTGTTCCCGAGCCTTGTTGGTCCCGGTACGTCTCTTTCTTCTTGGCTTAGCGTTAGTGACAGCGCTAAGATTGGAGTTCTTGAAGTGCTCAGGCCGAAGAACAGCTGGCTCTATCCGGTCTGAGATGTTGGGCAAGAGAGTTGGAGCAAGCTCCACCATGACTGTCTTCTTTTTGGTAGCAGGAGTGACCTGTGCTACCTTCTTCTGCATTCGTCGATATGGCTCTATCTTCACTTTGTAGTGAATGAGCCTAAGAAGTTTCAATAGATTCACTATCTCTGGGCCATCCCTCAGAATGACCACAGACATGGGCAATGGATTCTTGGTCTTTCCGGATGTCATGTTGACAACCTTTAAGGCCTGGAATCCATTGGCCTTCAAGTCACTCCGAATATAGGTTGGCTGAATGGTGTGATCTATTCCCTTTATCACTACTCTTCTTGTTGGTTCTTGTTGTTCCTTCTTTCTTGAAGGGGATGTTGTAATTTTGAAGCAGTAGCTGGTACTTGTTATAGGCTGAAAATGAATTCAGCCTAACCCTTGTCCGGAACCTGGTTCTCACACAAATGAATGCGAGAGGTTCGGTTTTGTAGAATTCTTCATTCACTGCTGCCAGTAGACAGGTATAAGCCTGTAGTACCAGCAGGGAAGAGATCCAAGATTTCTTTGGGGACGAGTCCTTCGTCTTCAAGCCTCCACAGTCCCCCTCATTTAAGTATGATGACGTCTCTGGGAGCAAGGAGACGACTTTATCGGCAGCCGTAGCTGTCGAATTTACTGGCGTCCTTATTTATAGTTGAGTATTGTGTTGTGATGTTTTCTACACGGTCCGTTATTTTGGAGCTATTTTTCTGATTGGTTGTCACTGGCGTAAGTCATAGGTTTTATTCTCGTGTTATATAATGCCGGAATCAAAATATATATAACACGAGAATAAAACCAATGACTTACGCCAGTGACAACCAATCAGAAAAATAGCTCCAAAGTAACGGACCGTGTAGAAAACATCGCCACACAATACTCAACTATAAATAAGATACGATTTCCAACACAAAGCCAGTCTGCAGCCGACATTGGAAGAGTTAAGAGGTCACAGAACACGCAGAATCTCCTGAGGATGTCTAGCGGAGTAGTAGACGAAACGTCGAGTGTTAATAAAACCAGACCACGGTCATTTAGCCCGAAAGACACAAAATACATGAATTAATTATTATTATTACTATTATTATTATTATTATTATTATTATTATTATTATTATTATTATTATTATTATTATTATTATTATTAAAACTGTTAATATTGTGAATTTCAGGTTTCTGGCTGTTCCACTGTCACATTCAATTTCACCACGAAACAGGAATGTTTACAATCTTAAAAGTAGGAAACAGATCTCAATTTCCTGCTGTACCCGATGGGTTTCCTCGCTGTGGAAATTATATACCAAAATTATCGTTTACATAAACTTCATATAGGAGAAGAAATTTTCTTATTATTGTATTCCTACCTACATGAATAAAGTATTATCAACATATTATCATACTCTTGTGTAATTTAATAATTACAAGTCGCCTCTGTAGCAGGAGGGGGCTTCACATTTGCAAGCATGAGGAACACACAGCAAGTGTAAAAACTGATCGTGTAGGTAAGTGGGGAGATGGTAAAATTCTTCTTTTCTTTGTTATTTGATTAAAAACTCTGAATTTTTCACGACATTGTGATTATATAAATCAAAGCTTAAACCCATCTTAGTTGGATATCTTCAATTTCTTGTATATTTTTTTTACATTCATTGGGTTGTAAGGGGTAGTGACGTGTGTATAACCTCTCCTACCCAATTCTCATCCTCACCTTCTCGTGGTACAACCCGTTTTCACAAACGAGGCTCTGAGGACCGAGTCACGGCGGTATAACCGTTCCATCGGGTACTGAGTAAATGCAGTATCCTAATGTCTGTCCAGAGACTAAAAGGTAGCAGCCCTACCACTGGACTACTTAGCGTCGGGCCAGTAACCTGTCCTAAGGAACTTCAAAACTACTTTCAAGTCTCAACACGAAAAAATCCAGAAGAAATTGAAATATGTATAAGTCAAGATGGATGCAACATGTTCATCGAATGGAAGGTCACAGAATACCCAAACAAATGTTAAGATATCAACCTGCAGGAAGAAGAAGACCAGGACGTCCACTCAATAGACTTTTGGATGGTGTTTCTCTTGAGGCCGAAACAGGTCAACAAATGGCCTAAATTCGTGAATGTACTATGATGATGATGAAAGGTTAAACCCATTGTAAAAAGTATTTTAAATGTCGAGTGGGGGCCTACATTTAATAAAATGGCGCCCCTAAATAGATGTTTACTACATATGCCGTAACTACGCCAGTTTTTAAGATATTGAAAATACTCTTTTACTATTGTATTCACAAAATTCAAATCTAAAACGTGACGTCATTAGAAATAATATTTTGTATAGGTAGAGAATGTTAGCGTGTGAACTTTTTTTTATCTTTTTAATGTAGCTCCCATAATTTACATGGGGAAAAAATTTAATTTAAAACTTTCCTTTAATCTTTTTATTATTAATTGATTTTTGATTTTAGTTCAAGATTGGTAAGTATTTTCATATGTACATAAAATATCAAAATTCTAACGAAGACGAAACTGTATATAGCCTATAGTCTATTTAACACGTGTTAAAAAAATGAATGTAAAAAAAATGTACGAGAAATTGAAGATATCCAACGATTGTATGGACATATAATGAGAAGAAGGGACAAATAAAGAAACAAACAAATATTGAAATTGATACCTCCTGGAAAAGGGAAACGTGGTTGCCCAAAGCCAACGTCGATAAATGGAATTCAAGAAAACATGAAGAAGAGAAATATGACAGAAACAGACTCGCAAGACCGGGAAGTGCGGGAGAAAAAAAATTGTATATTTTGGTTGAGGATACCTGTGTAAATAACAGAAACAATCCTGAAATAAATAAAAAAATTCACAGCGTTCTTTTCAATGGTTACTGAATTATATACATTTTTTGTTGTTAGCTACAGTCCAACATATTTCCATACTCGATAAACTTAAATAGTGTAAAATATATTTTTATTTTGTGGAATGCAGGCTTTCACGGCCGATATAATATTAAAGATTCCAGGCTATGTGGCCTTGGTCTATAAATGGTGTTTCTTCTATTCACAGTCGAGTCTACAACAAGAGAACACCATCTAGAACCACTCGCCACTGAATATACCCTCTGCAGTTAGGGTGAAACGTCTGGAAGAAACATCAGTTATAGACCACGGCCACACAGCCCGGAATCTATTAACATTATATTTTATTTTGTTTCATTATCATTTAACAGCACTATAATAATAATAATAATAATAATAATAATAATAATAATAATAATAATAATAATAATAATAATAATAATAATACTCACTGGCACTATCGAACCCGTAGGTTCATGGCCGCGCGGACATAAGGTCTCCATACATCCCCATCCAGAGCTAATGCTTTCCAATCATTCCCTGTATAATCTACTTCCCTCAAATCATAGTTAATGTTGTTCCTCCCCACCTCATTCTTGGTTCTCCCACCTCATCTTGGTCTGCCAACTGGGCGTTTTTCCCCTCTGGCTTTCCTACAAGAAGCTTCCATGCACGTCTTTCATTCCCGATACGCGCAACATGTCCTGCCCATCGCAGTCTACGAGACCTAACTGTTCTTATTATATCTGGCTTCCTATAAAGACCAAGTAGTTCATTGTTATGTAGTCTTCTCCATTCACCTGTCTGTTCATCTCTCTTTGGTCCAAAAATTTTCCTAAGAACTTTATTCTCAAATACTCGTAATCTCCTTTTCTCCCTTAAAGTAAGAGTCCATGTTTCGCATTCATATAATATAACTGGTAGAATAATAGTTTTATATATTTTCAGCTTAACGTTTTTTGAAAGGAGTTGGGACATCAAAAGTCTCTGCAATGCATAATAGCATGCATTTGCAGAATTGAGCCTATGTTTAATTTCTATGTGCATCTCATTCCAATTTGTGATTATTGTTCCTAGGTATTTGAATTCAGCCACTTCCTGAAAATTTCCCTCATTTGTCATTAGCTGTCCATTTCCATTATATACTGAATTTCTACGTGTGACCATATATTTAGTTTTACTGATATTTACTTCCAGTCCTAATTTCTTAGTGTTACTCAATAATGTGTGCGTGTTGGCCTTTAGTATCTCCTCGCTATCGGCCAGTAATACTACATCAGCATAAACTAACAGATATATAATAATAATAATAATAATAATAATAACAACAACAAAAATAATAATTACATTCTCATGCTATTTGAGCCTTGAAAAAACTAGAAAATTCGGTAAATATTGGTAACTCTGTTGTATAACAGAGATCCTAGGAGGGACCATTGTAATCTTGTAGTATGTTGTTGAATAGTCATTGTTTTATAAACATATGATATTGAAAGTCTCGAAATAGCAATATTTTGCGAATACGTTTACTGTTTCTCACATTAAATAAGTAAATACAGCTCTAAAACGATGTTCAGTAGAATTTGTTCAGAAGGTAGAATTGGGAAGTACTCAAACATCCACCAATTTCACCAAAGAGGAGCCCTTATGGCGGCCACCTTCATCGCCAGAACACAAGTCTGGTACTTATTTCCATTAAGAGTCGAGTCCATTCCAGGGTCATTACGCTGCCAGAAGGTTTAGACAATTTTAAAAATCGTGATTCATTGAGATTCGAACCTAGGACGTTCCTGCTTGTAACGTATTGCTTTAACCAATTACACTATGGACGTGCCTGCAAAATGCTGACCAAATGTCACCCCTATACTGAGGACATAATCTTCTACCTTTGTGATATGTCAGTGTGACACCAGTAGTGGGCAAGTGGGCAAGGTCGTTCTAGGCCTGACACACCATGGGAGAGTAACTTTATTATTCAAAACAAAGATAGCAATACATTTATTTATATATCTATATATTAATACGACGAAGTCCACCGCTGTGGCCTCGAGATAGCGTGCTGCCTTGTCACGCAGCGGGCCCGGGTTCGATCCCCGGTCGGGGCAGTTTTTCTGGGTGAGGTTTTTATTGGGGTTTTTCCTCACCTGTAAGACAAATGTCAGGAAAACTTTAAGGCCCAGAAGGTCCCCGAAATCATCATCATCCTTACCACTATCATCATCACCGGTGTGGAAAGCAACGGGAAGCTATCACACCTACACAATTCTCTAGTAAAGCTGCAAAACATAGCATGGAAATGCTATGATTGCAGTGAAGGACCTGCCTTCGGGCAGAATTACTATGGATGGATGTTAATACGATCCACCGTTATGGTCTCGAGGTAGCGTTCTGCCTTGTCACGCAGCGGGACCAGGTTCGATTCCGGTCGGGACGGACTCCTGGGAGAGGAGTCTTTTTTTTTTTTGGTTTTTTCCTCATCTATAAGACAAATCTCAGGAAGCTTAGGGCCCAACTGTCCCCGAAAATTATCCGGCCATCATCATCATCATCATCATCCTTCACGGGTGTGGAAAGCAACGGGAAGCCACCACACCTATAATTCCCTAGTAAATCTGCAAAGCATAGCATCAAAATGCCATGATTGCAGTGAAAATGCCATGATTGTAGTGAAAATGCCATGATTGCAGTGAAAATGCCATGATTGCAGTGAAAATGCCATGATTGCAGTGAAAATGCCATGATTGCAGTGAAAATGCCATGATTGCAGTGAAAATGCCATGATTGCAGTGAAAATGCCATGATTGCAGTGAAAATGCCATGATTGCAGTGAAAATGCCATGATTGCAGTGAAAATGCCATGATTGCAGTGAAAATGCCATGATTGCAGTGAAAATGCCATGATTGCAGTGAAAATGCCATGATTGCAGTGAAAATGCCATGATTGCAGTGAAAATGCCATGATTGCAGTGAAAATGCCATGATTGCAGTGAAAATGCCATGATTGCAGTGAAAATGCCATGATTGCAGTGAAAATGCCATGATTGCAGTGAAAATGCCATGACTGCAGTGAAAATGCCATGATTGCAGTGAAAATGCCATGATTGCAGTGAAAATGCCATGATTGCAGTCAAAATTCTATGATTGCAGTGAAAATGCTATGATTGCAGTGAAAATGCTATGACTGCAGTGAAAATGCTATGATTGCAGTGAAAATGTTATGATTGCAGTGAAAATGCTATGATTGCAGTGAAAATGCTATGATTGCAGTGAAAATACTATGATTGCAGTGAAAATACTATGATTGCAGTGAAAGACCTGCCCTCGGGCACAATTATTATGAATGGATGGATATTAATACGTGAAGAGAAAACTTTGAACCCCTTTTTAGTCACATTGCGCGCACGAGGAGTGTGACATTTGGCATAATTAAAGTTCATATAGAGAAGAAGTGCAGAAAAATAACATTTTATGTATAATATATGTTACAAATAAATTAAATTAAACAAAATAAAATTAATTGACTCTAAGGAATGTATGTATATTATTCATTTGTGTACTTATTCATTTGTTTACCTTCATACTGAAAGTGCATTGTTGTAAAAGAAAAATTTTGCAGCAGCAATGTGAATTGACTTACTCTCGCGTATTTATCAGTGGTTTAAAAAGTGAGTAAATATTATTTAAATTAAAATTAAACCCTGCGTTGGTTTCAGTAATTTAATTTACATATTTCTATTTTATATTCACATATTCGCACCTACTTATATTTTGCCTCGACATAGAACATTGCCGGGTCGGAGTGAGACAAATAAGAAGGGATATATATTTCCGTGCACATAATAATAGGACAAATCATCATCATCATCATCACTCCAGGGATTAGGCAATTGCCCGTTCCGACTTCATATTGCATCAGCCCAACGTCTTCTAGGTCTTCCAACATCACGCCTTCCTCTTGCTTGATAATTTCTGGCTAACAATGGATATCTCTCCTTGCTCATTCCATCCATGTGATCAATCCATTTCTGTCTGTAATTCGTGACTTTATCCAATAAAGGCTGTACTTTCAATTCTTCTCTTATATCCTCATTTCTTATTCTATCAAGTCTTGTACATCCTTTTACTTGTCTTAGGAACCGCATCTCTGCCGTCTGTATTCTATCCTTCTGTCTTTTCACTGGAGCCCAGTTTCACATCCATACAATATTGTGGGAACCGCCATAACATTATACATTTTTATCTTGGTTTCTTTTCTAATTTTATTTTTGAATGTTCTCTGTATTGTTCCACACACCGTCTGAAATTTATTTATTTTGGAGTCAATATCTCTTTCCACATTGTAGCCAACATCAACGCCCAAATATTTGAAACTAGACACCTGTTCTATACTTTGATTTTCTAAAATAATTTTGGTTCTCACTGGATCTCTTCCTCTAAAAGCCATGGTCTTCGGTTTTCCTTACAGAAATTTTTAGATCGTATAATTTACATATTTCATTTAATGCATGCATTGATTTCTGTAAGTCGTCTTCATTTTTCTGTATTATGATTACATCGTCAGCAAATAGAAGATTATTTATGCACATTTTATTATCCATTCTTATTCCTGGATTTACTAAAACTTTCCATTTATTAAAAATATCGTCTATATATATATTAAACAAAGTGGGTGATAAACTACATCCTTGTCGTAATCCAGTATTTGTAGGACAAATGCAAATTTAAATAGTATACAAATGTCATCTGACACACTCTTAGAAGAAGAACAAGCAGGGTTCAGAAAAGGAAGATCCTATAGTGATAATGTGTTTATTATAAAGAGACTAATTGAAAAGAGAAGAGAATTTAACCTGCCAACATACTTGTTCATTGATTTTGAAAAGGCCTTTGACAGAGTAAATAGATCTATACTATGGGAAATAATGAAGCAACGAGTATATCCACACCATCTAATAAAATCAGTCCAAGGTTTATATGAAGAAACTAAAGTTGTGATAAAAACTGATGGAAAATGGTCAGAAGAAATTTTAATAAATCAAGGGGTTAGACAAGGGTGTAGTCTATCACCCACTCTTTTTAATATATATATCGACGACATTATGAAACAATGGAAAATTATAATGGACAATGGCCTTAGATTGAACAATAACTCAAGTATTAATAACTTACTTTTCGCCGATGATTTGGTCTTACTACACCATGATGATCTGTTACAATTAGCTGCTTACAAACTAAATGCAATAAGTAGCGATTATAATTTTAAAATTTCAATAAGTAGAACAAAAGTAATGGCATTTTGTGGAAGAAATACTCTGCGTGCAAAAATAGTAATTAGAGACGAAATTATTGAACAAGTATCCCACTTTAAATATTTAGGATGTGACATCAGCTATGGGTGTGATAAAGACATTGAACACAAAACACATCAGTTTCAAGCTATTTGTGGTACAATAGATAGAACATTGAATAATAAAGCCCATAAACAAACAAAATTAAAATTTTATAAAACAATGGCTCTCCCTGTCCTTTTGCATGGGAGTGAATCTTGGATTACCACTACCAAACAAGAAAGTAAAATCCAAGCAGCCGAGATGAAATTTTTAAGAAGAGTAAAAGGCTGCACTAGAATGGACCAGATAAGAAACGAGGATATCCGCGAAGAACTGCAGATTTATTCCATAAAAGAAAAGATATTTAACAACAAGATACAGTGGAAAGAACATGTAGAAAGAATGGAAGAAAGAAGATTACAAAATAAAATCTTCCATTATTTTCCAAGAGGAAGAAGAGACGTCGGACGTCCTCGGAAGAGATGGTCTTAGATCTATTAGTGAAGACGGAACAGGCAACTCTTGCCTAAACCAGGAAGTGAAGAAGATGTCATAAGACGTGTTATTGATTTTTAAATATGGCTTAGCCAAGCTATACCACATATTTCCTATCGTTCGTATTTTTAAAGTAAATCGAAAATTAATGCATAATGACGTATTTGTGACAAACTTAAAAAGTTAAAATGAATTGTTGTCGAATTTCGACCGCTGGGCAACTAGTTTTTATAAATAGTTCATGTCAACTTTTGAAGGTCTTAAATAAGCTATGTGAATTCAGATAATATGTTGACAAACGACAGTTGAATTGGGGTATCTCCGTAAGATTACACAGTGAAAATGTATATATAAACAGGGCATATCGCATACACTGCTATGACCCAGTCACTTCTGCTAAATTTGGTACGTACAGTTTACACTTGTTCATTGATTTACGAAAACAATTTTTAATAACACTGAGCAACAAAGAAGAAACTTTTTTTTTGCTCAGAAAGAAAAATATGCGATTCTGATAGCATTTTTTCTCCTGAATTCAAATATTATATCGATTTTTCTCCATCACGAAATGTTTCCAAGAGACAGGAATTTATAATTTCAAACACTTTAACATTTTCTACATTCGTAACTACACAATATTCGAACATTCGGACTCGCCTAGAAAGTAAGAAATGACGATTTTCTGCTATATTTCGCCTGTGGAGCATCCCTCTTGATGTTCCAACAATAATCGGCCAGCATATTAGGATTCCATTTGCCTTGATATCTCTTTTCCATAGCTGAAAACATTTGAGTTAGCTCATTTGGTTTTATTTTACCATGGACAAATGCACGAAAAAAGTTTATTAAAAATAATTATTTAAATCCATTGCTTGAAATTGAAATAAAAAACTGTGGGTGATGGAGAAATTCCGAATACATATTTGAAAACACGATAAAAAAACTGTATTAAGTACAACTATTGGTACTCATGAGACAAAAATCATGTTGGCCAGTGTTATTAGATGAACTTTTATAAATTAAGTAATCAATTAATTTGGTATTTACTTGATGAAAATCCATGCTGTTTATTTATTTAATAAAATATCAAAGTTTTATATAATTTTCGTTAATCATCACCATCATCTGCCTTTCAAGTATTAGGCCCAGTGGCCTGTTACGGTCTCCCGCCATCTCCGAAAAGGTCGACCCACAGATCATCTTCCTCGAGGAATGTAGTGAAGAATTTGTTTTGGTATTCTGTGACGATCCATGCGCTGAATATGGGCTAGCCAATTGTTTCTATATTCTTGGAGGTATTCAGATATAGGTACGATGTTTAACTCTCTGGCTATTGTTGAATTTCTTTGGTGGTTTAGAAGGCTATAACCTGCAGTTCGTCGCAGAAATTTCATCTCCGTGGCTGTAATATGACAGTCATCCTGAGTTCTGATGGTCCAAGCTTCACTGCCATAACAGATTATGGGTCTAGCGAGAACTTTATAGATTTTCATTCTTATGTGTCTCTGCACTTTTGATGGTTTAAAACTTGGTTGATAATTCTTAAAGCTTTATTATAGTTTTGTATTTTAAAGGATATATCACATTCCTCATTATAAGTTAGATTATATCCTAAGTATTTAAATGAATTTACTTGCTCTAATATTGAATTCTGAATACAAATTTTACTTCTTACTGGGAATTTCCCTTGAAAGGCTATAACTTTAGATTTTGTTGTTGATATTTCCATGTTAAATCGTTGGGCTATTATATTAAGATGATGAGTGGAATATTGTAATTCATCTTCATTATTGCCGAAAAGAGTCTGATCATCTGCATATAAGAGTGTGTCTAAAATTGTGTGTCTGATGATAGGATTAATGTATACATTAAATAGAAGTGGTGATAGAGGGCATCCTTGTCTGACTCCGCAATAATTTGTTTCCAATCTGACAATTCTGTTCCATTTGTACTTCAATGATGTTATTTTTATACAGATTAAAATTTGTTTGGATCAGTTAATTTGGTGTTCCATCATCAGTTAAGATATTAAAGTTTTTGTCTGTCAGCTCGATCAAATGCTTTAATAAAATCTATAAACGCTATATGTAGTTCTTTATTGAATTCTTTGTGCTTTTTGATAAGACGTTTTGAGGTGAAATAACCATCGGCACAGGATCTTCCCTTACGAAAACCATTTTGTTCTTCGCCTAATAAGTTTTCATAGTGTTTTTGTAATTTAGATGCTAGAATGTTTGTAAAATTTTTGTTAATATCTTATTCAACACTCTTAACAGTTGTTTCAATACAGAATGAACGATAATTACACCGACAAACTTCATGAACTGATTTCCCGGCACACATTACATAGCATAATCTCATCCACGTCACAGTAGATGTTCAAAGTGGCCTCCATGGGATGCAATGCACGCGCTCACACGTCTTGCCTCACGCTTTTGCATGTTCCGGCCTTTCTCCGAATAGCGTCACAAGCGACGTGAACACGCTGCTGAAGAGTATGCACATCAGGAACTGGTTCAGCATACACAACGCTTTACAGACGACCCCAGAGGTAAAAATCCAAGGGTCCATTCGCCTCAGAAGACGAGGTACACTCGCCTAACACTCTCTGTTATATATTTTGTACATCCCTTGGCAGAGTACTGTTTTGTTAACATTTATGATTAGTAGAGGAATGTGTTTTGGCTTTCGCCCTTATTGAGATCTCAAGTACCGTTATCTTTTGTTCGTTTTTAATGTCTGAAAAAATACGATGTAATGTATGGTGACTTAAATCCGGTTTCTGGGGAAATGCATTGAGCATTTAAATCCGAAGTGAATGTGTAAGTCGGTGATCTAGCAGGTCATGCAGCAGAGCCGAGAGAATAATGTAATTTGTTAGTGTCATGAACCGTGGCAACGATGTATTTATGGACACTTACTCGTAGGACATTTTTTCCTTCGCATCCAATCAGGAATCAGTCCTTGCAGTTTGTCGGTGTAATTAAAATTCACTCTGTATACTGTATTTTCTTGACACAGCTGTTACGAATGTTGAATAAAATGAATATTTATGAAGATTACATAAACTTTCATTGTTGTAAATTCATTTCTAAGTCTGTCATTCAATTACATACTTAACTAGCTAATACCCAGCGTGCGTTGCTACACCCAAAATAAATGAAATATTAAAGGTTAATTAAATTGTATAGACGAAACAGATATGGCAGTTTTCAATTTCGGATTTCAGGTAAACCTCCACTTCAAATTGTCGGATTTCGCCCATTTTTTGAAAATACCTACTTCGGTTTATATTAATAGCATATACTGAGTTTCATTGTAAAACATAGAAAATTGTGACCGCTAGAGCGATTTTAATATTTTCAATTCAACTCCTACACCTAATGGTTTTAGAGGGTCCAATTGCGAATCTCTAAACCAGCCAAAAACCACTCAAACACATACAAAAATGTTCATCAAATTCGGTCCAGTCGTTAGGAGGAATTCAGTGACAAGCACGCGTAAAGAAGAATTACATATATGTATAGTCCACCGCTGTGGTCTCGAGGTAGCGTGCTGCCTTGTCACGCAGCGGGCCCGGGTTCGATCCCCGGTCGGGGCAGTTTTTCTGGGTGAGGTTTATATCGGGGTTTTTCCTCACCTTTAAGACAAATGTCAGGAAAACTTTAAGGCCAAACGATCCCCGATATCACATGGCCATCATCATCATCCTTCACCGGTGTGAAAGCAACGGGAAGCTACCACACCTACAATTCCCTAATAAAACTGCAAGCATAACATGCAAATGCTATGATTGCAGTGAACGACCTGCCTTCGGGCAGAGTTACTGTGGATATATATATATATATATATATAATATATATATATATAAGAAGAATAAATGTTTGAATTGGATTCGCCTGGTGTTGTAATGGATATCACACTGAGGTACAGACTCAGAGATCCGGGTTCGAATCCCGTCCAGGCATTTATTTTTCTTATCATACCATATTAAGCTTGCATTGTTCAATGTTAAATATTTAATTATAACATCGATAAAGCGTCACTGTTATAAAGTAAAAATGTTCTCTTTAATTTGCTTACTAGTTATAGTCAGCTACTAGGTGGCAGTGAAGACCGAGTTCTCGCGACATCTAGTAATAATGGGGAATATAATACATATATAAGAAGAATAAGTGTTTGAATTGGATTCGCCTGGTAGTGTAATGGATATCACACTGAGGTACAGACTCAGAGATCCGGGTTCGAATCCCGTCCAGGCATTTATTTTTCTTATCATACCATATTAAGCTTGCATTGTTCAATGTTAAATATTTAATTATAACATCGATAAAGCGTCACTGCTATAAAGTAAAAATGTTCTCTTTAATTTGCTTACTAGTTATAGTCAGCTACTAGGTGGCAGTGAAGACCGAGTTCTCGCGACATCTAGTAATAATGGGGAATATAATACATATATAAGAAGAATAAGTGTTTGAATTGGATTCGCCTGGTAGTGTAATGGATATCACGCTGAGGTACAGACTCAGAGATCCGGGTTCGAATCCCGTCCAGGCATTTATTTTTATCATACATTATATATATATATATATATATATATATATCACACACAGATGATTATTAGAAATAAAATACAAACAAAATACATAGGCCAATGTAAAACTGTAAAGAACTTATTATTTTGATCTTGGTACACATTTTATTAAATGGATTACTATCCAGGCTTACGCCTTATATTGATTATATAATAGGTGAAGATCAATGTGGATTCAAAGGAAATATAGCTACAATAGATCATATGTTTAGTGTAAGACAGATTCTATTATGTAAATGGGGACAGATTATATTAAATAAATGGGAATAAGATAGCACTGTACAAAAAGTAGACTTAAAAATAGCATACGATTTAACCATTAGAGATAAGTTGTATTTTACTCTACTGGAATTCAGAATTATTTTAAATGTAGACTTATTCCAAAGAGTCTATCATTGGGGTTTTGTGGGGATAGGCAAAAAAAAATGTCAGATACTATCAAAATTCAGGTTGAAGCAAGGAGATGTACAATCCCTTCTGTTATTCAATATCATATGAGCACTAAGGAACGCAATAAAGTTAGTAGAGAATAACGAAGGCGTATAAATCAATGGTATTAATAAGCTAAGGTACATGCGGATGATACAGCATTATTAGGAGATAGCGAGCAAATACTAAAACCCAACACACAAAGTAAGAAACGGGGCTGGAAGTAAATATGGAATAATCTAAACATCATCATCATCATCATCATAGTACATTCACGAATTTAGGCCATTTGTTGACCTGTTTCGGCCTCAAGAGAAACACCATCCAGAAGTCTTTTGAGTGGACGTCCTGGTCTTCTTCTTCCTGCAGGTTGATATCTTAACATTTGTTTGGGTATTCTGTGATCTTCCATTCGATGAACATGTTGCATCCATCTTGACTATTAATCAGAAATTTTGTTTTCTAAAGATTCCATGTGTAATTCTTCCAAGATGTCTTCATTTTTTGTGATCTAGTAGTGTGTATCCTGCAGTACTCCGAAGATATCTCATTTCAGCAGATCTAAGTCTCTGTATATCCTTCTGTTTCAACGTCCATACTTCGCTACCATACAAAAGAGTTGGAAGAGCCAGTGTTTTATACACTTTCAGTCTTGAATGCTTTTGGACTAACTGTGGCTTGAAGATAGAATTTATTAACCCTAAAATTCTTAAAAATTTAAATATTCTTGCATTTACATCCTTTTCTTCTTCATATGAGATATTGCATCCTAGATATGTAAAATTATTCACCTGCTCCAAAATTTTATTGTCCAGTACAATTTTATTTCTGACAGGATCTACACCTTGAAATGCCATAATTTTTGTTTTTTCTGTAGATATCTTTAATCCATATTCTCCTGTAATTTTGTTAAGTTCATACAGACCTTTCTGTAGATTATCTTCGGAATTTGCTATTATTATTTGGTCATCTGCAAACAATAGGGTGTTTAATTTTCTATTTTCTGATATTCTTATTCCAAATTTATATGTTTTGTTCCAGCAACATATTACTGCATTGATATGAATTGCAAAGAGTGTTGGGGATAGGGGGCAGCCTTGTCTCACACCACGATTTATAATTCCTTCTTCAGAAACTCTGTTATTTAATTTAATCTTTATGGTGTTGTCTTTGTAAATATTTTGTATTTTCTGCCGAAGTAAATTTGGTATATTTCTGTCTTCCAATATATTTAAGAGTTTTGATCTCTTGACTGTGTCGAATGCTTTTTCAAAATCTATGAAAGCAAAATGTGTTTCTAAGTTGAATTCTCTTCTTTTTTCAAGCAATAGTTTAACATAATCTAAACATAAGTTCACAAATACTTAACCGTTAGCACTGATTCTGACGAATAATACATTGGTGGTTAAAATAACTCAATATCAACACTTGGCGAAATTATTCTATTAAAATAGGGTAAAATCTAATTACATATAGAAGAATATCTTTAAGATAATGCAAAAAAATTGTTCTTCAAAGTAGCCCCTAGGTTAGAAACTTTGTATGAAGACCTTGATAATAAAAATTAATAATTTTAAATAAGTGGCGGAATTCATATATTTAGTAACAATATTATATACAGAACTGAAGTGCAGACAGATGTTGAACATAGTTTCTATTCTGGAAACGCTTGGCATCATGCTTTACAGGAACTTATGTCATTCCCAATTCTCTAAAACTTTAAACTAAATAATATAAACGGTGGTACACCTAGTTATGTGGATGCAACATATGATTTTTTTCTGTTAATTGAGGTATATTATCTGAGAATAATCCATCCATAGTAATTCTGCACAAAGGCAGGTCCTTCACTTCCCAGTCATGTCCGGGACTGTCAATCGCTATCATTATTTAAATCCAAATTAACTGATATCTCAAGTTCGACACAATGAAAACGTTAAGTGCATAACAACTATATAGAGCATTCCATTAATAATCATCTAGGAAGCTACTTCCTTTATTTTATATCATTTTCATTTTATTATATTCTATGTTTTTTGTTAGTATTAGCTAGTATTAGATTACATCATCATTGTATTTTGTTTAGTCTGTATTTTAATAATATCTTAAAATTGTTAATATGTACGTAATTTTACTATTCGCTGGTTGAGTGGAAGAGAAGGCCTTATGGCCTTAACTCTGCCAGCTAAAATAAATCATTATTATTATATCATCATCATCATCATCATCATCATCATCATCATCATCATCATCATCATCATCATCATCATCATCATCATCATCATCATCATCATCATCATCATCATCATCATCATAGATTTTTCATGCTATGCTTGCAGTTTCACTAGGAACTGTAGGTGTGGTAGCATCCCGTTGCTTTCCACACCGGTGAAGGATGATAATGATGATGATAATGATGATGGCCATATGATTTCGGGGACCGTTTGGGCCTTAACGTTTTCCTGACATTTGTCTTACAGGTGAGGAAAAACCCCGATAAAAACCTCACCCAGAAAAACTGCCCCGACCGGGGATCGAACCCGGGCTTGCTGCGTGACAAGGCAGCACGCTACCTCGAGAGAGACGAACGCAGTGAATGGAGAAACTTGTAAAAGTGAGGCACATAACATTTATGGGAACACTGATGATGTAATAAGAACGATTAAATCTCGTACTCTGCGATGGGTAGGGCATGTGGTATGAATTGGGAATGAAATAATGGCATGGAAACGTCTTGCAGGATAAGCAGAGACAACATCCCCAGTAGGTAGGCAAGAATGAAGTGTAAATTATGCAATATTCACCTCTACTTTATTAGTTATTTAACTGTAGCGCTTTTGGGACTAATAATAATAATAATAATAATAATAATAATAATAATAATAATAATATAATAATAATAATAATAATAATAATAATAATAATAATAATAATAATAATAATAATAATAATAATAATAATAATAATAATAATAATAAATAATAATAATAATAATAATAACAATAATAATAATCATAATAATAACAATAATAATAATAATAATAATAATAATAGCTTTATTTTACCTGGAAGAGTTAAGGTCTTAAGGCCTTGTTTACCACTCAACCAGGTTTAAAAAAATACAAATAAAAAGTCTTAAATCTAAATTACAATATATATATATATATATATATATATATATATATATATATATAAACGATTACAAGTTATGAATACAATACAATTAATATTTATAATGTAATTTGATTTACTCTAAATTTAACGAATTAAATATATAATATGTACAAGATATATAAAAAAACGAGGAAAAGATTAATGACATAGTATAAAATTAAATACATAGAGAAAAATTAATTATTTAGACAACAGGTAACTGTATAAGCGTGACTTGAAGGGACTAGTCCCTTCATCGGCATAAAGTTGAGGAGACGGACCTTCCAGGTGAATATTCCATAATTTTATTCTTTAATTTTGAATAATACCTCAACGGAATAAACATATCATGAATCTTATAAAAGCTGAGAATGAAGTGGGAGAATAATTTTAGAGATCGTTATAATCATGATGATTTAAATACTATTAATCAATTTACTTTTCTTGTACTTGACCTTAATAAAAATCATCAAATATATACCTAGCATGAAATTCAACAAGACCTTATTAACCCATTTGCCTCAAAAGACGAGGTACACTCGCTTAACTCTAATGTTATATATTTTGCAATATTTTGTATATCCCTTGGCAAGGTAATCTTTTGTTAACATTTATGGATAGTAGAAAAATGTGTTTTGGCCTTCATCCTTAACGTAATCTCAAGTTCCGTTATATTTTCCTTGTTTTGAATGTCTGAAAATAGAAAATATCTTCTTCTTCTTCCTTCCAATTATTAGGCCAAGGCCTGTTACGATCCTATAGAAAATTTTCCCTCCAGCGTCTTCCGGAAAATTCTGGTATAAGACTTGAAAGCATAATAATAGTCCCTTCGATTGGTTGCTGGCCAAAGGAAGGCAAGACCAGTTATGGACCTGCCATCTTATAGCCTCTGGTAGGGCTTTTCTGGAGAAGAAAAGAAAATGAAGGAAAGAAGAAATGGAAGAAGGGAAAGACTCCCTAGCCCTCGGATGCCCTAATAGCGTCGGGGTCGAAAAAACAAGAGTTAACCAAGAGAGGTTAGATAGTAAAGTTAAAACAGTGCAAAACACAAATAAGTGGAAGAAATGTTTTGCTCAGCTTGGGCACCTTGTGCTCGCCATCCACGTATCCCCTAGATGAGGACCCCTGAGGGGAAATAGAAAATATAATTTAAGGTAAGTTAAATACGGTTTCTGGGGAAATGCATTCAGCGTTTAAACCTAAAGCGAATAGGTTAATTAATACTTGTTAATCTTCGTATCCCCAGTCGTCCAATTTTACGGTAATATTTGCTTTAATGGAGATATTTTTCGATTGTAAATTTTATTATATCCTGGGTACTTTCTTCAAATAGAACAGATTTCTTGGCTACAATTGTACTGTTGAGATAGAATTTATTGTACTTTCGCTTTATTTCATTTCAGTCTCTTTTTTCTAAGGAAGCGAACAACCGCCGCTATTTCCAAACCGTAAAAACCTCCCCTTAAGAAAATGGGGTCTGTGACATAGGACTTCTCACAACTGATTGCACATTTATTATACATAACGTATTAAAATTACTTTAAAAAATTGCCGATTTTTCGGCAGTTTTTGCCAATTTTAAGCGCAATTTTTTAAATTTTAGTGAATTTCGACTACCCCCATCACATGATTTTAACTAATTATATCCCAGTCTTTAAGAGGGGAAAAATGCCCATGGCTCCCTGGAACAATTGTCATGGCTTCCTCTACAAGATCGTAGAACCATCCATTCCCTATGCCTTCTCTATAACATATTACACACATCATTACCTTATTTATTTATCACTAGACTCTCTGATACACATAAATTAGATACCCGATCCCTTGAACACAGTGTCCTTTATATCCCTCCTCATCACACTTCCTATTACTCGAAATATTTACAGTGTCTCTTGCTAGAACATGGAATTCACTTCCACCCTATGTTACAGACTGTCAAACTTTACCATCTTTCAGAAAAAAATTGAAAATAAAATTACTAACAGAAACATCTCACTAATAATACTTTTTAACTATTAATAATTTGTTTTTTAAATTATTTAATGAAGTATTTGTTAATATATTTACTTAATGTCTTATATACAAGCGATAGATTATGTTTTTTATAGGAAGCCAGATGTAATAAAAACAGTTAAGTTTCGTAGACTGCGATGGGCAGGAATGGGGAATGAAAGAGTTGCATGGAAGCTTCTTGTAGGAAAACCATAGGGAAAACGCCCAGTTGCTAGGCCAAGAATGAGGTGGGAGAATAATATTAACTATGATTTGAGAGAAGTAGATTATACAGGGGATGATTGGAAAACATTAGCTCAGGTTAGCGATGTATGGAGAGCTTATGTCCTCGCGGCCATGAACCAACGGGTTCAATAGAACCAGTGAGTTAGAGTTATAAGCGATATATTAATTCATTATAGTTCATTAGTTTCTTTGTATTTTTTCTTTTCTTTTTATGCGTAGTAGATTCGTGCTGTTATTACTTTGAGTATATATTATTGCATTAGTTTAAATTTAATTGTATTTTTAGATATTATTTTCATTATTGTTCAGTTTGACCAGATAATTAATTAATTGAGTTGGTGTTTACTTGATGAAAATCCACATATATAAATTAAATAATAATAAAACTACCCCTATCACCAACACTCTTTGCAATTTATATCAATGAAGTAATATGTTGCTGGAACAAAAAATATAAATTTGGAATAAGAATATCAGAAAATAGAAAATTAAAACACCCTATTTGTTTGCAGATGACCAAATAATAAATAGCAAATTCCGAAGATAATCTACAGAAAGGTCTGTATGAACTTAACAAAATTACATGAAGAATATGGATTAAAGATATCTACAGAAAAAAACAAACTTATGGCATTTCAAGGTGTAGATCCTGTCCGAAGTCAAATTGGTACTGGACAATAAAATTTTGGAGGTCAGGTGAATAATTTTACATATCTAGGATGCAATATCTCATATTAAGAAGAAAAGTGATGTAAATGCAAGAATAATCTAAATTTTTAAAAGAATTTAGGGTTAATAATTCTAGCTATCTTCAAGCCACAGTTAGTCCAAAAGCATTCAAGACTGAAAGTGTATAAACCACTCGGCTCTTCCACCTCTTTTGTATGGTAAGCCGAAGTATGGACGTTTGAAACAGAATGATTATACAGAGACTTAGATCTGCCTGAAAATGAGATATCTTCTCTGAGGACTGCAGGATACACCACTACTAGATCACAAAAAAAATGAAGACATCTTAGAAGAAATTCACATGGAATCTTTTGAAAACAAAATTCTGATTAGAAAGTCAAGATTGATACAACATGTTTAATCGAATGGAAGATCACAGAATACCCAAACAAATGTTAAGATATCAACCTGCAGGAAGAAGAAGACCAGGACGTCCACTCAAAAGACTTCTGGATGGTGTTTCTCTTGAGGCCGAAACAGGTCAACAAATGGCCTATTCGTGAATGTACTATGATGATGATGATGATAATAAAACTTACTTTTATTCAATTTTCATATTTATTACGATATCATTCTGTGGCAGCTGTTTCGGTACACTGTACCTTCTTCAGACATGTTGACAAATTATGAATCGTGTTATTGTAACGTAGTACATCTCAACTGATCTAAGCAATAATATTATAGCCTCACTCTGATGGTTAACAGTTTATATAAAAGCGGGTGGCGCGCGGCAATGCTTGACATGCGGTGTTGTCACGTTTCTCATAGCGCTATGGGTGTTTATTACCGATTATTTATGTTATTTAATTTTTATGTTATTATTTGGTATTGTTTAAGTTTTAAAATTAAAATTATGTACGTATTTATTCATTAAATAATTTAACTCCAACATTATTACATAATTTTAATCTCCATACAAAATCATGCTCAAATATTATTATTATTATTATTATTAACTGTTCGGTCTGAAATTTTTTTCCCATGGCCGCCACATGTTGAAATCACTTATATATAAACTAATATAATATGTAGATATTGTATTATTATTCTAGCTACATATCATAATATATCATTGATAATTATACAATTAATTACGGTATACAATTTTATAACTGGATCGAATGTTCCACATCGTTCCGAGTTTTAATTGAAACTGAGGAAAGAATAGCAATGTGGCAACATCGTGGTAGTCGCGGCACTTGAGTTCTTTGTATTTTAATAACATATAACAGCTGCGGGGAAACAAAGCGAGCCACTTGTTAAGCACCATAGTGAGGCGATAATACAACAATATTTATTTGATTTTTTTAAATTTAACGAAGTTGAACATTAATCTGGCATTTAAAACTAATAAAACTTTACAAAATATAATAAAAACAATAAAACCAAAATATAAAAAGGAAAATTATCAGGTGTATATACATTTAAGTGTGGCACATGTGACAATGTCTATATACGACAAACTGGTAACCTTTTATCTCTCGGATAAAGGAACACATGAAAGGACATAACAGAGATTTAGAAAATTCAAAATATGCTAACCACCTATTCCAATTTAATTATTGTTTCGATCCAAATTTTGAAATTTTACATGTTTGTGATAAGGGTAAGAAGTTGGACCTTTTGGAGGCTGTAGAAATAAATACATTGAAATGTAGTAATAAACTTAAATTCTCAACTTGATTTTAATGAATCCCCTTTGTTAAATTAAATATTGTTGTATAGTTGCTTAGATCAGTTGATATGTACTATAATAACAACAATTCATAATTTCTTAACATGTCTGAAGAAGGTACAGTGTACCGAAACAGCAATCACTGAATTATATCTTAAATATGAAAATCGAATAAAAATAAGTTTTATTTTTATTTAATTTATAGATGATTAATTGTTTATATGTACTATTATTGTAATTTTTCGTATTTAAATGTAACATACGTTTGTCCTGGTGAGTGGAAGAGAAGGCCATGTGGCCTTAACTCCACCAGGATAAATAAATATATTCTAAAACTTCAAATTTCTTCTTCTTCCTTCCAAGTATTAGGCCAAGGCCTGTTACGATTCTATAGAAAATTTTCCCTCCAGCGTTTCATAGGACGGCCCAGTGATCTTCGTCCTCTTGGTATATAATTATAAACAGCTTTGGGGATCCGATTTGAACTCATTCTTTCAAGATGGTGTTTCCAATTTAGTTGGTACTGTTTAATATATTCCAAAATTGGCGTAGTCTTCAATTCTTTTAAGATATCGGTGTTCCTTTTCCGATCCCATCTGGTGTAACCCGCGTTCTGCGCATGAATCTCATTTCACAAGCCGTTATTCTGCTTTCATGTTGTTTTTTTAGTGTCCATGCTTCACTACCATAGGTCAACACTGGTCTAGCCGAAGTGTTATATAAACGTAATCTGGTGTTTTTTGTACAAGGGATGGTTTCATAACTTGATTAATAATTCCTAAACTTTTATTATAACTAGTAACTTTCTCTATTTAAATATTTTGGATATTATCTCTCTATCTGGGATGAAAAGGATATCCCTGAAAAAAACTTTAAAATTTTGGTTATTTAACTATAACAAGGGAGTATTAATGACCTGCTTAAAAATGTAAATGTATCGATGTACAACTACTCATTAAGTTACCGAGATGTGAACTTGGAACTCCGAGGCGAAGGACGAGGGATTAAACACTTGGGTCGTGGAATAGCTTTTATCTTTAAATTAAAATAGCATAATCTTTTGTTCACACATAATATCGCACCTTCTTTTGCATCAACTATTAACCGTGACATTGAGACATTGGGTTTCACGTAGCGTCTAGCATATGTTTGCTTTGTATGATATTATTAACAAATTTGTATACACTTAATTATCTCTTTTGTGGGGCTACACAGGTTTAGATAAGAGAAGGCCTTGTACTTGACAATGGATAATGATACCTTTTTTTTCGCGACTGACACGCAACTGAATTTACGACTTTTTAAAATGTACTTCAATTCATCATAAATAGTTACTACCCGCGCCAATGTACTTTGGAATGTGGCTAACGGAATAATTTTCTGAGCTAATAACAGAGCTATCATTAAATTAAATTTATCATCTGTGTAAGTATTTTTTAAATTTATTTCATATTTAATTATTTAGCCTAGGCTCAATTCTGGAAATGCGTGCTCTCATGCATTATAGAGATTCTTGACGTCCCAACTCCTTTCAAAAAACGTTAAACTATAAATATATAACAATAACGATTAAGCCCATGTTTTCCCTTTACACATATTTAGGCGCTCTCCCCCTACAGGGAAGAATTTGAACTATACTAATTTAGTTATACTTGTTTTCGTATAGATGCCATTTTAAGTGGTCCGTGGTCAGCGTTTCGCCTCATACTGACATCTAGGAAACCAAGGTAGTACTAGGACGGGATAATTCGGTAAATTTTGCTTAGAGGCCTTTTCATTCAGGCTTAAGGATTTTTTACGAGCCTGAAAATCTTCAGACTCGGGACCCACGGCTTAAAGTCCCTCCCGGAAGACTTGCTCCTTGGATTTTTCCGTCCTAAAAAATCAATCGACCCCGGCCGGGTTTGAACCCGCGACTCTCGGGACCAGAGGTAAGGAGCGTAACCACTAGTCCACCGCGGCCGATACTGTAAATATATAAAACTATTATTCTACCAGTTATATTATATGGGTGCGAAACATGGACTCTTACTTTAAAGGAGGAAACGCGATTAAAAGTATTTGAGAATAAAGTTCTTAGAAAAATTTTTGGACCAAAGAGAGATGAACAGACAGATGAATTGAGAAGTCTACTTAACAGTGAACTAAATGGTCTTTATAGGAAGCCAGATATAATAAGAACAGTTAAGTCTCGTAGACTGCGATGGGCAGGACATGCGACACGAATGGGGAGTGAAATACCGTACGTTCATGGAAGATTCTTGTAGGAAAAGCAGAGGGAAAACGCCCAGTTGGTAGACCGATAATGAGGTGGGAGAATAACATTAACAACGATTTGGGGGTAGTAGATTATACAGGGGATGATTGGAAAACATTGGCTCAGGATAGGGATATATGGAGAACTTATGTCCGCGCGGCCATGATCCTACGGGTTCGATAGTGCCAGTGAGTTAGTTAGGTAGAGTTAATGTAATGTAACGTTTTATTCCAATAACGAGGACAAAATAATATTAACCTCTCTTGGTTCCGTCTTACTGACAGACGTAAATTGCACTCTCTTTCACTACTTTTCAAGCTTCTGAATTCCTACATTCCTACTTACCTGGCGTCCAGATTTGAGAGGTTATCCTCTTACCACAATATTGACACTAGGTCACAAGATGGCAGTCTGCTAACAATTCCTATTCATAGCACTTCCTCCTATTCTACTTCCTTCACAGTAGCCTCTGCCCGCTACTGGAATCTCCTTCCTCAAGATATCAGGGGCTGCCGCACACTTGGCACTTTTAAGTCACGCTTATACAGTTACCTGTTGTCTAATGATTAATTTTTCTCTATTTATTTAATTTTATACTATGTCAATCTTTTCCTCGTTTTTTATATATCTTGTACGTATTATATATTTAATTCGTTAAATTTAGAGTAAATCAAAATACAATTTAAATATTAATTGTATTGTATTCATAACTTGTAATCGTTTATATATATATATATATATATTGTAATTTAGATTTAAGACTATTTTTTTTTGTTTCTATTTTTTTATACCTGGTTGAGTGGTAGACAAGGCCTTAAGGCCTTAACTCTGCCAGGTAAAATAAAGCTATTATTATTATTATTATTATTATTATTATTATTATTATTATTATTAAATATCTATACAGGATGTTGCAAAAACACCGACAACGGAGGTGAGCTGGTATATTGAGATATGTTGACCATTTTTTAATAATCAATACTAGTAAAATTAGCATCAAATTCCGTTGAGGTGAAGTCATATGATGAAAGTTAAAAATTTAATTTTATCTGTTGGTGGTGACGTCGTCCTCAACTTTGTTAAAATATTGTATATAAAATTAACTTTTTAATTTTTAACTTCCATCATACTTTTTAATAAGGTACCAATGTCCAGAAATGATGCGTTTTCACACTATGACTTGTTAATTATGTCTCAAGATCAGTGATAGTTCGAAGGATTTGAAGATACGTTTATTGTCAACACCTCACTTATGCGGAACCTGTGATACGTGGCTTCAACACGACGGAGCTCCGGCTCACTTCGTGCCAATGTGACTAGACATTTGGATATCATCTCGTTTGAAAACATATTGAAATAATGTTTAAAAATTAACTTATGTATCTCACTCTTAGGGTCGGTTTCACCAACAGAGGTAACTGTGTTACGCCAGTTTAAGCTATGCATTATACACGGGGAAAACTGGCGCAATACAGTTACCTCTTCCAATCAAAAAGTTTGTATTTACAAGATAAATAATCTTTATAATAATAATATTAATAATATTAATAATAATAATAATAATAATAATCTTATTCATCATTATTTTATCTACAGTTGTAATAGGCTTAGCCTTAATTTTATCAAAACAAATAGTCTAAGACCGAGAAAAATCTTCTCCCTCTGAGTGTGGACTTGACTCTAAAAATTCTGCTGTTGGTGAAACCGACCCTTAGTATTCATTTAATAGTAAATAAATATCCTCAACTCGTGACCAACTCGGGGTCGGGTTGAGGAATGAGATGAGATGAGCCCCTATATACAGAGGTCTGTGAATGACAAGGGACGTGATAAATAATTAGGCGATGAAGTGTGTAGTATTTTATAGAGAAGGAATAAGGAGGAGTGGACAGCCGTAGCCAAGCGGTTAAGGTAGGAAGCCTTGGCGCAGAGCTACGGAACTTGCGCTGGTTCGAGTCTCCATGGGCGAAGAAATTTATAATGGCATTTCGGCCAGTATGGGACCGGTGCCCACCCAGCATCGTGAGGCAATTGGGTAGCTACAATAAGTAGCGGCTCCAGGTTGAGGAACCAGCTATAACGGCTGGGGGACTCGACATGCTAACCACATGTCACTCCTACACTGGCTGTTGATCATCTACCTCTGTGATTGATACATGTGGATGTGAAGGGCCAGCAGCCGGCTGGTAAAAGGGCAACCGCTGAAAAGTGGAAAGACCCTCAATCGGAATCGGACAGCTCTACGATCTTGTAGACGAAGTCACGACAATTGTTCCAGGGACGGTGTAAAGTGAACAAATCTGGGAATACCACAAACAAAACGCGCGCAAGAATCATGAACACGTTGAAGTCTTCGAGTGAACTCTAGTGTACTCCAAACCAAACTGTAGAAATTGTAAAAGCTCAGTTTTTTTTCATACAATTTTTTTTTGCAAATGCCCCAGATTGTCTTTCGACATTCCTGGTGTTCTCTCCTGGCATGGCGTACTTGTAACCCACTTCTGAGGTTGGGGCGCCTGGAAGGCGGGGTTATACGTTGCCCCGATGATATGATGGGTGACGATGATAGTGGTGCGCCAGGAGAGTCCCTAATCCTAAGCTTAATCTAAGATGAATATGAATGATGAGGATTGCGATGGCCATATGATTTCGGGGACCTTTTGGGCCTTAAAGGTTTCCTGATATTTGTCTTACAGTGAGGAAAAACCCCGATAAAAACCTCACCCAGAAAACTATCCCGACCGGGGATCGAACCCGGGCCCACTGCGTGACAAGGCAGCACGCTACCTCGAGACCACAGCGGTGGACTTTTCATACAAAATTTAATTTATTCAAACGACATGTTCAACAACAAGCACTTCCAATAGCATCATCATCATCATCATCATCATCATCATCATCATCATCATCATCATCATCATTCATGGATTAGGTCTTTTGACCCGTTCCGACTTCAGCCCATCTCTTTCTAGGTCTGCCCACATCTCGGGTGCCTCTAGGTTTGTATTTTGTTATTTGTTTTGGATATCTATCTTCATTCATTCTGTCTATGTGTTGCTTCCATTTTTGTCTATATGTACCCATTTTATCAGTTAATGCAAATATTTCAAGTTCTGTGTTCTTGATTCTGTCTTCCTTACTGCACCCTTTAACAGATCTCAAAAATTTCATTTCTGCCGCCGTTATCCTACTTAAATATTTTTTTTTATGTATCCAGACTTCTGATCCATAGAGCAGTACCGGTACTGCCAATGTTTTATAAAATTTCAATTGGGTCTCTCTTGTTGTTTTATTATTTAGTGATCGTTTTATCGTACCACATATTCCCTGGAATTTTGCTATTTTATTAGTTATATCATTATCATAATTAAATTAAATGTCACATCCTGGATAATTGAGATGGTTCACCTGTTCTATGATTTTGTTTCCTATTACTATTTTGGATCTGATTTGATTTTTCCCTTGGAATGCTATTACCTTAGTTTTTTCTATGGATATTTTGAGATTATATTGTTCACATAGCCTATATTATGTAATTTAAAAATATTCCTTTGAAGCTCGTCTTCCGTATTTGCTATTATTAGAGAAGACTTATTTAATAGGGAGTTACATTCTGCTGATGATGGGACTAGTCCCGAAAGGCCTAAAGAGTTTTAAAAGAACTTAAGTTGAGACGGACCTACAAGGTAACTATATTATAGTTTTTAACCGTACATTATATTACTGTGAACTAATACCTCAACGGAAAATCACATGGTTTTTAAACATATTCCTCGCTTCTGTAAAAACCACTTCCCAACCTCGCATCATAATATAGCCTACTATTAATAAATCCAGAGGGAAAGCGCTTAGAATGAGATGGAAAAATAATATTAAATATAATAAATTATACAGGAAATTAATGAAAACCTTAGTTCAGAATAGGGATGTATGGAGAGATTTTACCCGCGAGGCCATGAACCTGCTGGTTCGACAGTCCCATGGAGTTTTAAAGTTATAAAAACACACTCAAGATATAAAATATGCGTTAATGTCAACTCATAAAATTTACGAGCTTGGTAATGATAGAGATATGTACAGGGTGGACCGCTCGAATGGACCTAATTTCAATTGCTTGTTACTGGCAAACGGTTGAAGATAGAAACTTAAAACAACGTTCATAGTACAGAAAAACTCACCAAGTTTCGAACCCTGTCGGTAGATGGCACAAAGATACGTTTCTCGTTCTTAGATTTAATTGTTTGTGAAAATGGCGACTCCGCAGATGAAAGCGCAAGCTGTTTTGTGGTATGCGGAGTTTAAATCAATCATTAGAGTTCAAAGGGAGTTCCGGCGTGTGTTTAACCGTGATGCTCCAACTGCTAGAAGCATAAAGAAGTGGCGTGATACATTATTAGCTACAGGATCTGTGTTGAAGAAGCATGGTGGTGGTCGCAGAGCATCCGATGAAATGGTAGCAAATGTTCAAGCCGCATTTGAGCGAAGCCCCCGGAAGTCATTAAGAAGAGCTTCGCGGGAACTTCAAATACCAAATCGACATTACAACGGATTGTCCACAAACGCCTCAAACTGCACGCATATAAAGTGCAGTTAGTGCAAGGTCTGGAGCCGAATGACATGCCGAAACGAGTGGAATTCGCCAATACGATGCTGGACCGTCTCGGCGCTGATCCTGACTTCATGACCAAGATTTTCTTCTCGGACGAAGCCACTTTCCATTTGTCAGGCAAGGTAAACCGGCATAATGGCGGATCTGGGGATCGGAGAATCCTCACGCTATTCAAGAGCATGTTCGTGATAGTCCGAAGATGAATGTTTGGTGCAGTTGTCACATAATAAGGTCATTGGACCGTTTTTCTTCGCCGAGAGAAAACTGTTCGTGGTACCACATATCTTGACATGCTGGAGCAGTTCTTCTTTCCACAAATTGAACAACTGCAGCCTAACATCGTTTTCCAGCAAGATGGTGCTCCTCCCCACTGGTCCAATGAAGTTCGTACGACTTTGGACAACATTTTCCCTGGCCGTTGGATTGGTAGGGGAGGACCAATCGCGTGGCCCCGAGATCTCCCGATTTAACACCACTGGATTTCTTTCTCTGGGGCTATGTCAAAGATAAAGTTTACACCACCCTAGTCAAAGACCTTCGTGATCTTCGTGAGCGCATCATAGAGGCTATTGAGAACATTCCAGAAGACATACTCCAACGTACTTGGCAAGAAATTGTTCATCGCTTTGATATCGTCACAGTGACTGCTGGGGCTCATATAGAGATGTGGTGATCTGGATATCAAAACTTGGTGAGTTTTTCTGTAATATGAACGTTGTTTTAAGTTTCTATCTTCAACCGTTTGCCAGTAACAAGCAATTGAAATTAGGTCCATTCGAGCGGTCCACCCTGTATAATCTGTTGTGGTTTTTACCAGAAGGTCACTAATTTCATTTGTATTATTTTTTATTTTAGTTAACGGCGTCGTAAATGTTTTAATTAACAAAATAGATTAACACCGTTGGGAATCACCGCCAAGCCTAGCACATAATAAAAGGTGTAATTATAGGCCTATATTCAAGTCCTCCGCTGTGGTCTCGAGGTAGGGGTACAGTCACGTCACGCAGGGGGCCTGAGTCTCTGTTAGGACAAGTTTCCTGCGTAAAGTTTTCCTTTTTTACATGCTTTATATTATATATGACCTGTATCTATCTGTGTAACGGAATCTTTCAACACTATTTTCACCCACTTAATAACATTGGATCGCCTTAAAACTTTGTATACTTGTAAAGAACCAATGCCAATACAATAATTTCATTAATATATAATACATAATACGTTTGCAGACTTATCGACTTTTTAGTCCATCGTTGTAAGAAATTAATATTATATCCTCTCGTAGCTCAGTTGGTAGAGTGGTAGGCTGTAGTGGTATATAATTTCAGTAATCCATAGGTCGCTGGTTCAAATCCGGCCCGGAGGATTTTTTATAAGATATTATAATAATGTTAGATAATAATAATTTTAAAAACATTATTACATTCGTGCCTACACACTAAAAATATTGTAAGCAATTAAATTTTCATGGGATTCCGGTTTATGACAATCAATTAAACCAAAAATTAAGCAATAAACGATAGTTTAAAAAACTAAAACAACACGCTTTATTAGAAAACCGAACTAAAAAATGAAAAATAATTTTAATTTGCAACACGCTTGGGATAAAATTAAAATGGTCAACAAAAAAAATCTCCAACACATTTAGAATAAAACTACAGTTATCTACAATAAAAAATAATTTTACCATCAAAAGCGTGGGGTGCTTTTTATGGTTTTTACGTTTTCTTCTTAGAGACTTTACTTTTACCAATATCTGTTTATTATGTCCACCGCTGTGGTCTCGAGGTAGCGTGCTGCCTTGTCACGCAGCGGGTCTGGGTTCGATCTCCGGTCGGGACAGTTTTTCTGGGTGTAGTTTTTATCGAGGTTTTTCCTCACCTGTAAGACATATGTCAGGAACACATTAAGGCCCAAACGGTCCCCGAAATCATATGGCCATCGCAATCATCATCATTCATATTCATCTTAGATTAAGCTTAGGATTAGGGACTCTCCTGGCGCACCACTATCATCATCATCATCACCCATCATATCATCGGGGCAACGTAACCCCGCCTTTCAGAAGCCCCAACCTCAGAAATGGGTTACAAGTACGTCATGTCAGGAGAGAAACCAGGAATGGCGAAAGACAACCTGGGGCATTTGCTAAAAAAATCAGTTTATTATCAAATATATTAATTGATAAAGAGCACTCCACGCTTTTGATGGTAAAATTATTTTTTTGTAGATAACTCTAGTTTTATTCTAGATGTGTTGGAGATGATTTTTTTGTTGACCACTTTAATTTTATCCCAAGCGAGTTGGAAATTAAAATTATTTTTCATTTTTTAGTTCGATTTTCTAATAAAGCGCGTTGTTTTAGTTTTTTAAAACTATTATTATTTCGAGTTTTCCTCACCTGTTACACAAATATCTGGAAATCATACGTAAGGCTTAAATGGTCTCTGAACATCATATGGTCATCATAATCATCATCATTCATATTCGACTCGGATTAAGTTTAGGGTTAAGGACTCTCCTGGCGCACCATTACCATTATCCTCGCTCACCGTCATCATGTCATCGGAGCACCGTAACGTTACCTTTCAGGCGCCCCAACATCTGAAGTAATTTACAATTACGCCAATGTCAGGAGAGAACACTAGAAATGTCGAAATGACAAAGTGGGGCATCGAATATAAAATATGTAATTTATTAATATTGTCCAATGATCCCAAGTATAATATACTTCTCTCAACTCGTGGTTAATTTTATTCTCCCACCTCATTCTTGGTCTATCTACTGGACGCTTTCCTTATACGAAAATCCAAGTTCCTCTTTCATTCCCATTCGTGTCATCATATGCCCTGCTCATCGCAGACTAATAGACTTAACTGTTATTATATCTGATTTGCCATAAAGATCATATATTTCACTATTATGCAGTCTTCTCCATTCGCCTCTCTGATCTGTTCATACACACACACACATATATGATATGAAAAGGAAAATCAATGCTTGAGTCGGGATTTGAACCCGTATCTCTAAACCCTATACGTTTAACGCTCTAACCAACTGAGCTAGTCAAGAATTCCAACACAAACATACATTTTTCTTGTATATGTACTATTCTCAAATTCACACAAGAGGTAGCGGGTAGACGTTCCAACTGACATCTAGTGGCCACCATAACAGGTATGAATTTTTTTAAAGAAAATATTTGCTTCATAGCAGTAATGCTTGTATATTTAGATGTTATAACTATATTTTTGACATTTGGCAAAGAAGGCAAATATGATATGAAAATAAATATGAAAGCTTGAGTCGGGAGATAATATATATATGTCCACCGCTGTGGTCTCCAGGTAGCGTGCTGCCTTGTCACGCAGCGGGCCCGGGATCGATTCCCGGTCGGGGTAGTTTTCCTGGGTGAGGTGTTTATCGGGGTTTTTCCTCACCTGTAAGACAAATGTCAGAAAAACTTTAAGGCCCAAACGGTCCCCGAAATCATATGGTCATCATCATCATCCTACACCGGTGTGGAAAGCAACGGGAAAGTGTGGTAACACCTACAATTCCCTAGTAAAGCTGCAAAGCATATCATGAAAATGCTATGATTGCAGTGCAAGACTTGCCCTCGGGCAGAATTACTATGGATGTATAAATAAATAAATATATATATTTATATATATATATATATATAACATTACCTCTAATCTCGAGGATCGCGGGTTCAAATCCGGTCGTAGTCGATAGATTTTTAAAGGATGAAAAAATCAAAGGGACAAAGTCCTCCGAGAGGGACTTTAGCGTAGGGCAGAAGATTTTCAAGATTGTAAAAAAAACCACAATCAGGAATAAAAATGCCTCTGTGCAAAATTTACCGAACGTTCCCATCCTAGTAATTACTTTGGTTTTCTAGAAGTTACTATGAGGCGGAACGCTGACTACGGGCCATTCAATGCCATCTATACGAAAACGCGTAAGTAAATTAGTGAGGTTCAATTCCTTCCCTGTACCAGAGTCTCGATGAACACAAGGGCATACTACTACTACTACAACATCTAAATAACCATGGAATTAAGAACAGTGCTCGCAATATTGCAAGTAATTTCAAGGTCAATCGTGAATATAATGGGAAAACAGTAAGTGGGTATCATAGGGCTTCAGGTAACCTCGTGGTCATAAATCTCCAGGAGGAAGAACACATAAAGAAGTAATTGCTGTGGATTTAGGTAATAAAATAAACAAATCATAGCAGTTTTGCCTATAAATGTAGTGGCTTTAGCCAACAATAAATCATTGTCTACTCTGACAAGGTCGAGTTGAACTAAAGAATTAACTTAACTTTGTTCACAACATCTTTACCATCTTCTCCAAAATCGATAATACCGGTGTGCAGTTCTAAAACCAGAATGGCTTTCATCAAGTAAGCCGAAGTTATCTGTGAATATATTAAAAACGAAAGTCAGCTGTGAAGGAAAGTGAAAAATAGGTAATTTGAAATCAAATTGTAATTATCTGATTATAATTACTAAATATTCTAATTTGTTGTGTTAAGGATATATTTCAGCACAATTTTATATATATATATATATATATATATATGGATACATAGGCCTATATATCCACCTCTGGTCTCATACTAGCGTGCTGTCTTGTCATGCAGCGGGCTCGGGTTCTATGCCCGGTCGGGACAAATATCCTGTTACAGAAATCAGGAAACTTTAAGGCCCAAACGGTCCCGGAACATCATATGACCATCATAATTCACATCCACCTTATATATATATATATGTACATATCCATCCATAGTAATTCTGCCCGAAGGCAGGTCCTTCACTGCAATCATAGCATTTTCATGCTATGCTTGCAGCATTACTAGGGAATTGTGTAGGTGTGGTAGCTTCCCGTTGCTTTCCACACCTGTGAAGGATGATGATGATAATGATAATGGTAAGGATGATAATGTTAAGGATGATGGCCATATGATTTCGGGGACCGTTTGGGCCTTAAAGTTTTCCTGACATTTGTCTTACAGGTGAGGAAAAACCCCGATAAAAACGTCACCCAGAAAAACTGCCCCGACCGGGGATCGAACCCGGGCCCGCTGCGTGACAAGGCAGCACGCTACCTGGAGACCACAGCGGTGGACTATGTATATATATATAATATATATATATATATACATATACATATATACATATATATATATATATATATACTCAGAGATCCGGGTTCGAATCCCGTCCAGGCATTTATTTTTCTTATTATACCATATATATATATATATATATATATATATATACTATATTATAAGTGATAATGAACATTAAGAAGCAAACAAACTATAAAAATCGGTATAAATGGATAGTTAAACTTACTGTCTCTATCGATCCCAGAATTTCATGACAGCTTGGGCTACACATCAACAAACATGCCTATCCTGAGCTAGCATTTCCCAGTCATTCCCTGTTCAACTGACCTCCTTTAAATCACGGTCAAAATTATTTATTCGCCTCATTCATTACCTAACTACTGGGCGCTTTCCCTCTAGTGTTAGTATAACTAGTTTCCATGCCCCTCTTTCGTTCCTCATTCGTGTTATATGTCCTGCCCATCACAGTCGACATTTTAACATTCCTATTACATCTAGTTTCCCATAAACATCGTGTAGCTCACTGTTTAATATACTTCTCCATTCACCTATATTCATGTTCGTCTTTCGTCGTCATCATCATCATTTCTTTCCGTTCCTAGCTTGGAACACAAGCATTTAATGAATTTTCTCCATTTAGACCCATCATCCACAACCTCTTCACCTCCAACCAAGTTTTTCCCATCTCACGTATTCCTCTTCCAAGTTATTTTTGGTCTTCCTCTCCTCCTTGAACCTCGAGGATTCCAGTCCATCTACAACTTTCTACTGCAGTTCGAGGTATAAGCAGATTATGTCTAATCCAACGCCATTTTTCTTTCCTTTATTTGTTTTTCGATAAGTACTTTTTCAGTTTTGCGCCATAGTTTGGTCTATCTCCGGTACAATTTTCCTACAAACTTTACCTTCTCAAATACTCGCAATATTTTCTTCTTCCTTAAAATAAGATGGCTCTACTATGATTGTCTTCCTTTTAACATAACTGATACTGGAAGGCAATTGGAATTAATCTAGACATCTGGTGCACAATCTTGTGAATACAAATTGTATTCCACTACACCTCCTAGCACGGGATTCAAAATTAAAATTTCCAATCCCTCCGGGTATCGAATCTGAATCCGCTAAGCGCAAAGAAGTAATGACAATATTATATACATCGGCAGATACACTTTGTATGTTTCAAATATCAAACATATAATTCTAATAATATTTGAAGAGAAAAATTTTCGCCTAGACCGGGACTCGAACCCGGGACCCTTGGCTTTCCGGGCCAAGCGCTCTACCAACTGAGCTACCGAGGCGAGTTACGATCTAGACGCAAATTTTTCTCTTATGTACGTTGTAATTCCCTTGCGCCAAATGCTTGAAACCATAGCTTCTATCTTTGCAAATGGCGGCTTCTTAGTTAAGAAGACATTTATTGGGAATTTAACACTACTTTATAGCCAGTAGGGCTTCTATTGACGATTTTATTATTAATTTAACACTTCTCATAGAATGATAATTTTTTCTCTTCAAATATAATTTATCCTTCTAGGAGAAGTGTTAAATTAATAATAAAATCGTCAATAGAAGCCCTACTGGCTATAAAGTAGTGTTAAATTCCCAATAAATGTCTTCTTAACTAAGAAGCCGCCATTTGCAAAGATAGAAGCTATGGTTTCAAGCATTTGGCGCAAGGGAATTACAACGTACATAAGAGAAAAATTTGCGTCTAGATCGTAACTCGCCTCGGTAGCTCAGTTGGTAGAGCACTTGGCCCGGAAAGCCAAGGGTCCCAGGTTCGAGTCCCGGTCTAGGCGAAAATTTTTCTCTTCAAACATAATTTATCCTTCTATGAGAAGTGTTAAATTAATAATAAAATCGTCAATATAATTCTAAATTCCAATATTGCTTTCTCAATTTATTTTTTTACAGGAAGTCCAAAATGTCAGCATCCCTGTACTTAACATTGGGAGCTGCGATAATTGGACATGTGTACGGTGACTGTGCACGTAAGTATGACAATTCATGTTATTATTATTATTATTATTATTATTATTATTATTATTATTATTATTATTTAGTACTATCATTAACATGACTATTTAATTCATGCCCCAAATGAGACTCAATCACCAATCACGTTTCAATGAATTTAGTTTTAGAACCAATCACAGTCGTGTTTCACCTCTATAATTATCGAATTTTGATCACCGAAATAAAGAAAACTCCATCTTTTTAATATTCTGAACAGGTCAGAGCATTATTTTGCAGTGACCGACTCTCTAACATATACGTTGAATATGGCAAATAATGAACAGATTCCTTCGACCCAAACATTTGATAATTGTGTGTTCAAAATAATTGTGTTTTTAAATACTGATTTTACCGAGTTATTTCCGAAAAAAATGATTTAATAATCTACAATGTTAGTTATAATATACAGTTTGATGTGTTTCATTTTTCTCCACTAGGGTGCATTCTTACAATATTGCGATCCTATTCGACAATAAATTGTGTGATCAAGTTGCACTGATGAACAAATGAAACATAACCAAACATTTCTCATTTGTTTTCAAACATGGCCGTTTGCATTAAATGTATAAATATTTTAAAATAACTATATTTTAATAATCATTTATGAGTAAACAGCTTAATTTTATTCCTTGAATAGCTCTAACAAATGTCAAGGTAGTACTAGGACGGGAAAATTCGGTAAATTTTGCTTAGAGGCCTTTTCATTCAGGCTCAAGGATTTTTTACGAGCCTGAAAATGTTCAGACTCGGGACCCATGGCTTAAAAGTCCCTCCCGGAGGACTTGCTCCTTGGATTTTTCCGTCCTAAAAAATCCAACGACCCCGGGCGGGTTTGAACTCGCGACCCTCGGGACCAGAGGCAAGGAGCATAACCACTAATCCACAGCGGCCGACCTCATCCTGTATATATGATCACTTCTATGGTGTACATTATTTTGTTTTACTCTGCAGTTAATCTGCCGCAATACCTTCAACCCAACGAAGTGGACAGGAGCGCTTACTTGAATCCCACACAAGGAGGTAACATCTGTGCAAGAGATTGTGAGAAAGATCCGTCACCAAAAATTTGCTATTATGAATGGACAATAGAAAACTACGCTACGCTAGGGGAGTAAGTAAACTTAACCCTGATACACGATTTATTTTTATTTTACTGAAACACTTGTATACGAAATTTAACAAATATTCGACCTAATCAAGAATATCCTGTTTCATTCAGTTCAGGTGTAAATTTACGAAAAAACTTAACCATTCGCCTCAAAGGACGAGGTAGACTCGCCGTCCTTTAATGACCTTCAACTCAGAAGACGAGGTACACTCGCTTAACTTTGCTGTTAAGTTTTGCAATATTATGTACATTCTTTGACAGGGTATTGTTTTCATTTAACATTTATGAATAGTAGAGGAATGTGTTTAGGCTTACACCCTTATTAGTTTCCATTTTCAGACATTCAAAACAAACAAAATGTAACGGTACTTGAGATCACAATATTTATGGTAACTTAAATTCGGTTTCTGGTGAAATGCATTGAAAATTTAAAAACATAAGTGAATGGGTTAAAGAATTATTTACGCTGTTTTGTGCCAAAAAAAACTTATTTTTCAAAAACAGGTCATAAACTAGTTTGTTATGAACGTCCTTCCACTATACTTTTACTACTGTTTTTTTCTTTTTAATTTTTTGTGTGAACATCTTGAAGATGCCCTTTTTAATGAAAACTGATGGTATCAATTTGTAGTTGAAAATATAGTTGAAGTAAACATCATTTTAATATTTAATTTTAGGAAGTTATATTTTGAGGTTATTTTAATTATATTATTTTTGGTCTGGACATCTTACCTCAATATTTAAGTTACCATAAATATTGTGATCTCAAGTACCGTTACCTTTTGTTTGTTTTGAATGTCTGAAAATGGAAACTAATAAGGGTGTAAGCCAAAACACATTCCTCTACTATTCATAAATGTTAAATGAAAACAATACCCTGTCAAAGAATGTACATAATATTGCAAAACATAACAGCAAAGTTAAGCGAGTGTACCTCGTCTTCCGAGTTGAAGGCCATTTAACTGACGGCGAGTCTACCTCCTCTTTTGAAGTGAATGGGTTAAGTTTTTTCGTAAATTTACACCTGAACTGAATGAAACAGGATATTCTTGATTAGGTCGAATATTTGTTAAATTTGTTTTGAAACATGTCCAAGAACAAATCAACATTAATATTGAGGTAAGATGTCCAGATCAAAAATAATATAATTAAAAATCATTTATTTCAGTGCATGTGGTAACTGCACAAGAAATGAATCAGAATGCTATAACGAACAGTGTATACCTAGCGATGGTTTTGAGAGAGGAATGCTATCCATCAACAGAATGTATCCAGGCCCAGGAATTCAAGTAAGTTGCAACAGTTTTTTAACAGAATGTCCATAACCACAAGCAGAGAGCGGAATCATTTCCATGATGTACTGGTATAGACTGTACGAGAATACGCGCGACGGGATGGGACGGAGTATGAAAAGAGCTCTGTCATATAGAAAGACAGACCTAGTAAACATTTCATTTAAAATAATTAGAGTTATTGTAGAGTACGTCGATAGTTAATATTGCGCGTACCTGATCTTACGTGTAGTGAAATCCCACCGAAAACTAAAACAAACGTGCATGTAATAGGGCAATGTTTGTTTTAAAGTGTCATTATCTTGTAAGCAATGCATAACCCTAATATATGTTAATATACACCGTGTCTCATTGAAACCTCCCACAGTTTTAATTAATCATAACTCTCAAAGTATGCGGAATTATGAAATGAAGTTGGTATTAAAAGAAAGAGAAACTCAAAGAATTTTTGTTTTCATTGTTGCAGTTAATTCATCTGTCGTATGTTGGACAATAATGACAAAAAATAAAACGGCGACTCCCCAGCAACGAGGACAAACTGTTTTCTGGTATGCAGAGACGAAGTCAATAATCACAGTGCAAAACAAATTACCGGCGAGAAAATGGAGGAAATGCACCTGATGGGAAGACCATTAAGGCATGGCTTGAGAAGTTTCTGGCGACTGGAAGCGTTAAAAAAGAATCAGGAGGTGCTCGTACACGTGTTTCAGAAGAAAAGATTGAAGAACTTACAGCAGAATTTCAGAGAAGTTACCCAAAAATCAATTCGCCAAGCTAGCAACAGTACCAATGGACATGCTGGACAGAACATGACACGAAATCGAATACAGACTTGATATTGTTCGTGCTACCAATGGTGCATATATAGAGGTGTTTTAGTGTGTGGCAATGTGTGGCAATGGAAATTCTTTGAGTTCCGGTTTCTTTTAATATCGGCCTCATTTCATAATTCCGCATGCTTTGTTAGTTATGATTAATTGAAATGTGGGAGGTTTGAATGGGACACCCTGTATTATACACCTTACATTGCTTCGTAATGTTTATATTATAGAAGAATCGCCCGATATGTATGTAGACTGTGATACATGCCATCCCACCCCCTCCCGATCGCACCAGTATATTCAAAACAAGTGAAGAAGGCATTACACTATGCCCGCTATGCGATGACCATGAAAACTGGCAGCATATTATAGCATTCTGTAGAGAGACAAAACAACTTAGATTACAGATGCTGCCGAAGAGTTTTCTCAGGTCGGTTCGTGGGATAGTGGCGTGTTGGGATCTTTTAGGACCGGATCGAGAGTGAATCAAAAACATGCAAATTTTTGAGTACAGTAAGGAAATTGAGATATAGCAAAATTGTAAATTAAGAATATATGCATTATCAATAAGAAGAATCTCAATATGGTCTTTGTTTTCGATCTTTAATTATATTATATAATAAGTAGGTCTGATAAGTTGAATAGTCTGATAGTGTATTTGATGTCGGGACGGGGGAGGGGAGTATGAGCGTGCGCGTGTGTGGTGTGGATGTGTCTAGTTTTTTTATTGTGTTTGTTTGGTAGCCAATTTTTGTTTATTGATTAATGTACAGAATGAGAATTTTTTTAAATTTATTTATACACATGAGTTCTTTTGCATGGATGGGCGTGTATATATGTATTATGGTGATGTAGTGGCAGACATCGCTTTTGTACTTAAATTGGTAGCCTACTTATTGTTTTTATTGATACAGGTGTATTTGTAGGCGAAGTTTGTGTGTCGGATTGTTAGTTTATATGTTTTTTTTTATGGGTAAACATAATGTCAACCTAGCGAAGCCAAGCATGCCGTGGGCAATGTAAAATGCATATGTATATTTTTTTTAGATATAAAAAAATTTTCTTCCGTTCTGGAAAAAAAATCAAACAAATTTCATTAATCTAGCTCAGCACAAGTAAACTCAGCATGTCGTGTAACCAATTCCTCTATCCTAGGCCTAACTATTATAGATGACTAAATGACTTGGGTACAGTAACATGATAAAGACCACATTCTGTTTAGAAATGTCATAATTTTGCAATGACTGGCAAATAAATGTGGTTATGAAATATCCATAAAAATGTTTGTAAGTGCGACAGGTGATAAGTAAACAAACATATAAGACATCAAAATGTATTAACTACAATACTATCACAATATCTCAGAACGCAATATATGAGACGTATCAAGTTATTGCACTAAACCCTTCAATTAATCAGTCTTGACAATGATAGCGCTGCTAATGAAACGCGTTGACTCTTAACTTCTTAATTTGGTGATTTGGGTTTTTATTTACTATGTGTATAGTCGATACTAGTAAAATGCATGGTGATTTTCCGTTGAGGTATTAGTTCACAGTAATATAATGTACGGTTAAAAACTATAATATAGTTACCTTGTAGGTCCGTCTCCTCAACTTAAGTTCTTTTAAAACTCTGTAGGCCTTTCGGGACTAGTCCCATCATCAGCAGAATGCATTAGGTCCGTTCTTGTTGACCCTTGTTGAAGCACTGACTTGGTTGTGAGAATTTTGTACAGAGGATTGTGTGGATTAGGTGTGTATTCATTGAGAATCAGGTTGCTGTTGATTTCTCTTAGGATTGCGATTTCCTCCAGTATATTTATTCTCATTGGAATGTTTTCTCTATGTACTATTGTGAGGGTGTTACCGATGTTATGCATATGGTGTCCAGCTTGAATTACATGTTTTGCGTAACTTGATTTTCCTCCATTGTAAACGAAATCTCTGAAATGTTCCTTGAATCTAATGTTGAAGCTTCTGTTAGTTTTCCCAATGTAGAATTTATTGCAGTCTGTACATGTTAATTTGTAGATGCCTTTATTGTCGAATTCATCTATTTCTTCGATGTTTTTGTTTATTAAATTGTTTAAGAATATTAATATATCCTACAGAACTGACAACAAACTAAACAATTTAATAAACAACAACATCGAAGAAATAGATGAATTCGACAATAAAGGCATCTACAAATTAACATGTACAGACTGCAATAAATTCTACATTGGGAAAACTAACAGAAGCTTCAACATTAGATTCAAGGAACATTTCAGAGATTTCGTTTACAATGGAGGAAAATCAAGTTACGCAAAACATGTAATTCAAGCTGGACACCATATGCATAACATCGGTAACACCCTCACAATAGTACATAGAGAAAACATTCCAATGAGAATAAATATACTGGAGGAAATCGCAATCCTAAGAGAAATCAACAGCAACCTGATTCTCAATGAATACACACCTAATCCACACAATCCTCTGTACAAAATTCTCACAACCAAGTCAGTGCTTCAACAAGGGTCAACAAGAACGGACCTAATGCATTCTGCTGATGATGGGACTAGTCCCGAAAGGCCTACAGAGTTTTAAAAGAACTTAAGTTGAGGAGACGGACCTACAAGGTAACTATATTATAGTTTTTAACCGTACATTATATTACTGTGTGTATAGTACTTAGTTGCTTACTAGATGTATCATTGCAACGGTATGTTGACCGCATACCATTCATGACATATCTAGGGAAATAAGTGCAACTGAATTAACTTGGTCTAATAACTCCTAACGAAGGAGAAGCTATGGCCGGACATTGGGTAATTACACCATTGTAGAAATAGGCCCTATAATGTGACGTTAACTTAAGTAATCAAATGGTAAAGAGAAAAAATTATGCTAGAACTGGGAATCGAACCCCGAACCTTCAGCTTCCCGTGCTGATGCTCTTAACCACTGAGCTACTTCAGGCTTCCTTCCCATCCAAGCATAAATCCTTCCTTTACCTTACTCTATTGGTCCCACATTCAAATTCAATGAATAATCATTCACAAATACACAATGAATGGCTTCTACATTAAGAAGACATGAAGGGACTCCACATAGCTATAGCATTATTTATTAAATTAAGAAGCTAAAGCTGTTACTATGATTTGAGGCTTGAAGTTCCCCGATGTTTCGCCAGAGACTGCGTCTGGCATCCTCAAGGGTTGTCTTGAATAAGTATATTAAAGTACACAACTAAATTATTGTAATCATATTTAATAAATAATGCTTTAGCTATGTGGAGTCCCTTCATGTCTTCTTAATGTAGAAGCCATTCATTGTGTATTTGTGAATGATGATTCATTTCATTTGAATGTGGGACCAAGAGAGTAAGGTAAAGGAATGATTTATGCTTGGATGGGAAGGAAGCCTGAATTAGCTCAATGGTTAAGAGCATCAGCACGGAAAGCTGAAGGCATAAATTTTTCTCTTTACAATTTGATTACCATAATTTAGTAGTGTACTTTAATATACTTATTTCAATCAAGTAACAGATTTAGCGTCTTAATATTAATTTAATAACTTGAGTAAATTTGACCTTTTACCAGATCTATTATAATTGCTTCTGTTTTGTATTGCTTCACATATTCACAAAGAAGTTTGAATTCACAATTTCACAAGAATACATACATAGAGTACTCTGCCCAAGAGCAAGTCTTTCACTGCACACTCAGCATTCTCCACTCTTTCCTTAACTCAGCCTTCGTTTTTGTATATGCATACAAACCATTTATTTTAATATTGTCTATCATTTGATGTCTTTCTGCCTCTAACCCTTTTTTTTACTATTGCCTCTAGACATCCGTCAGCAGGCATTTTCTTCTTAGCAGTGGCCAATCCAATTTATTTTCCTCTTCTTTATGAGTTCCAGCATTGTTCTCCCTTCACCCACTCTGTCTAGCATACCTTTATCGCTTATTTTGGATGTCCATTTTATAAGCTCCATCCGTCTCCAGTCCACATATCAAACGCTTCCAGTCGCTTTTCAACATTGCGTCGTAATGTCTACGTTTCTGCACCTTACAAGGCTACACACAACTTCACTAGCCTCTTCCGTAATTATTTTGCCAAAAATCTGCAGAAAATGCTTTTCTTGTTAAAAGCTTCTTTTGCCATTGCTATCCTCAGAATAAATGAGTACAAATTAATTCTTTTAAAGTAATTCTAGATTTTAAATAGTTTTTCTGAATATATTTTTCCAGGTATGTATTGGCGATAGAATTATAGTTGACATTAAGAACAATATGGCGGCTCGCACCACAGCAATGCACTGGCACGGAGTGTTCCAGGAAGATTCCAAGTTTATGGATGGTGTCCCTATGGTTACGCAATGTGCAATACGAGAAGGGACTACATTCCGATATGATTTCTTGGCCGGTAACGAAGGCACACATTTCTATCACTCACATGATGGTAAGTAACACCGTTAAAATACTGCTTCTTCCTTTTACGATTATAGCGCCATTAGTATCAAAGATTAGACCTTAAGTTATGTTCCGAACTCTGTACCGTAAACATGCATTTGCATAATTGTGCAAGTTGAGTAGAAGAAAAGGTCTTATGGAGTTAACTCTGTCAGAATAAATAAAACATTGTTATTGTAAGACCTCTATTATGCATTGCAGGGACTCTTGATGTTCCAACTCCTTTCAAAAAACGTTAAACTGAAAATATATAAAACTATTATTCTACCAGTTATATTATATGGGTGCGAAACATGGACTCTTACTTTAAGGGAGGAAAGCAGATTACAAGTATTTGAGAATAAAGTTCTTAGGAAAATTTTTGGACCAAAGAGAGATGAACAGACAGGTGAATGGAGAAGACTCCATAACAATGAACTACATGGTCTTTATAGGAAGCCAGGTATAATAAGAACAGTTAAGTCTCGTAGACTGCGATGGGCAGGACATGTTGCACGTATGGGGAATGAAAGACTTGCATGGAAGCTTCTTGTAGGGAAGCCAGAGGGAAAACGCCCAGTTGGTAGACCAAGAATGAGATGGGAGAATAACATTAACTATGATTTGAGGGAAGTAGATTATGCAGGGAATGATTGGATAGCATTAGCTCAGGATAGGGATGTATAGAGAGCTTATGTCCGCGCGGCCATGAACCTACGGGTTCGATAGTGCCAGTGAGTAAGTAAGTATTGTATGACCTCGAAACTCGTGAATTCGAAAAATATGATCTGGAATGGGAACAAGACGACTAGAGGACATGGAGTGGATGGGTAGAGACGGATGGAGGAGGAAAATCAAACTTTAGGTACAGGAAGATGTGTAAACATTGAAAATCTGCGTATAAATAAATTAATTGTTATTAACGAATTTAGATTTACTCTTTGAAATAAAATGTTTTATATAAAACAATTAAAGGACAACTGTGCTTTATCATTAACTCAAACTCTTCTTTATCCGGTCTCTCCGCTTTCGAGACTTTTCAACTATTTTTCCGTCAATATATTCTCTGGTCTTCTTTAGAGGTAGTCTGGAGATGAACACACAAGATTACGGAAGTTAAAAACAATCCATCTTTTTTTTACACGCTTTATATTAGCTTGACCTGTATCTATCTATGTAACTGAATTTTTCAACGCATTTTTCACCCACTTCAAATAAATGGATCGACTTGAAATTTTGTATACTTGTAAAGGACCCGTGGCAATACAATAATTTCAAATGTATTTTCTAAAATTCTGGCCAGAATCATCAGAAAATAAAAAAAAAATGTATTTGTATTTATGTAACGGAATCTTTGAACACGATTTTCACCCACATAGAAACACAGGATAGACTTGAAACTTTGTATACTTGTTAAGGACCCGTGACAATACAATAATTTCATATTCATTTTCTAAAATCCTGGCCAGAATCATCAGAAAATCAAAAAAAGTGTCTTTGTATTTATGTAACGGAATCTTTGAACTCGATTTTCATCCACTTAGAGACATTGAATCGACTTGCAACTTTGTATACTTGTAAAGGACCCATGACACTACAATAATTTCATATTTTATTTACACTGTTTTTCCTTCATGTTTTACCTTACTGTTTTTACCTTTTTGTTAACTTTATTTTATTCTCACATATAGACACAAGAACAGGACACACACCCAGACCCAAGGTGGAGATTTAAAATCCCCTACCCCATCGGGAATCGAACTCGGGTCGCCGGAGTGGAAGGTAGGGACTCTACCGACTACGCCACGGCGACGGACTATTATTTATTTATTCCTTCTTGTTTTACCTTTTTGTTAACTTTCTGTTATTCTCACGTATAGACAGAAGGACAAGACACACACCCAAACCCAAGGTGGAGATTAAAATTCCCTACCCCGCCGGGTATCGAACCCGGGTCGCCGGAGTGGAAGGTAGGGACTCTACCGACTACGGCGACGGACCATCGAAGCGACCCGGACAACAAAAACTCTTAAGACAATAGAGTATAGCCAAAATGAGCGAAAGGCGGGTTAGTGGTGTTTAAGGTCAGATAACAAGTGGGAGATAATGCACGGGAATACTGTGGATGGAGAAACGAGCAAGTGCAACTCCAGATATGAGAATATCATTGACGCTGTCGGGTAGAAGAGGGGAAGAAAGAGGAGAAATGTGTGTGGATGTTTCTGTAACGCGGGCAATTTATTTGGCTTTATTTCTAGCGCAGAACTTTCTAACACATACGGATTTTTAATATAATATCTGGAATTGTTTTTACGGCACAAATATGTACTTATTATTTACAGGCCTACAGAAACTGGATGGACTTGAAGGCAATTTAGTTATTCGTACGAACAGATCAATTGATCCAAATGGACTTCTCTACGACTACGATCTTCCAGAACACGTCGTATTTGTAAGCGATTGGCTGCACTTGGATGCTGATCAACGGTTTCCCGGACTCCATGGAAAATATTCCGGCCAAGATGCTGATTCATTTTTAATAAATGGACATGGACGAACAGAGGTACGTAAAGAAATTACAGAGAGGGGACACATGTCTCCTTCATTTCAGGCCTTATCATGGTTACGTCTATATGACACAACTCTATATTCACATGTTTTACTATTCCAAATTTTGCACACATATTTACCAAATTATTTATCAACTAATTTTCAAAATTTATCGATTCATCACAATTTAGGATCAAGATCACAAGACTCTTCTTTACTTTTGATACCACGACACAGGACATGTCTATACTCTGAATCTTACACAATATCTACGACTAGAATTCAATTACCAGTAATGTCAGGGACTGTCAATCGCTATCATTATTTAAATCCAAATTAACTGATATCTTAGTTTGACACAACGAAAATATTAACTGCATATTAACTATATTCATCATTTTGTATATACTTATAAATGTTTATTTAGGCACTTTTACTTAATTTTATTCTATACTCTTTTTATTTTGTTTTATTCCATATTTTGTTAGTATTAGCTAATATTAAATCACATCCCCATTATCGTTTGTTTATATTTTAATAATATTTTAAAACTGTAATAAGCATGTAATTTTTGTATAATTTTACTATTCACTGGTTGAGTGGAAGAGAAGGCCTTATTGTCTTAACTCTGCCAGTTAAAATAAATTAATTATTATTATTATTATTATTATTATTATTATTATTATTATATTATTATTATTATTATTATTATTATATCATTATCATCATCATCATCATCATTTTTATTTTTGATTGCGGATGAGCCCATGTAAGACTATGCAAAGTACTTAGAGGGGTTTCCTTTGAGCCCAAATTTCCTTCATTCTTTTGCTATGAGCTTGTTTTCTATCATCTGTCCGAGTTGTTCCAGTTTTTTTTCTTCGGTTTGTCCTCTTTGTCAACTTGCCACTTATTCACCTTAATTCTAAATATATCTCTGTTTGGGATATCTTCTTTAGTAATTCCTGCCAATTTTAAATCGTTTTTGACTTCATCAATCCACTTCATAGTATCCACTATATCTTTACTCCTGTTATCATAGAATTCCATTATCTGTTTTGTTATTATTATTATTATTATTATTATTATTATTATTATTATTATTATTATTATTATTATTATATAATATTCTCCTAGTGTTTGTCTTAAATGTTAGTTTGTCTCAGAGGTGATCCTCGCATTGAACTGATCACTCATTCCAGGGGGGGGGGCACTCCATGTCCTTGTGTGGAAAATAAAAAAAAGTAGATGTGTGGTTCGGAGTTACAAATCCTCTCCCGACAGTTCGTATCTGTAAGGTCTTAGTGGCGTGGACATATAAAAGTGCCTACAGAAGAAGAGGTTACTTACTTACTCACTCACTGGCACTATCGAACCCGTAGGTTCATGGCCGCGCGGACATAAGCTCTCCATACATCCCTATCCTGAGCTAATGCTTTCCAATCATTCCCTGTATAATCTACTTCCCTGAAATCATAGTTAATGTTGTTCTCCCGCCTCATTCTTGGTCTACCAACTGGGCATTTTCCTTCTGGCTTTCCTACAAGAAGTTTCCATGCACGTCTTTCATTCCCCATACGTGCAACATGTCCTGCCCATCGCAGTCTACGAGCCTTAACTGTTCTTATTATATCTGGCTTCCTATAAAGCTCATGTAGTTCATTGTTATGTAGTCTTCTCCATTCACCTGTCCGTCTCTCTTTGGTCCAAAAATTTTCCTAAGAACTTTATTCTCAAATACTCGTAATCTCCTTTCCTCCCTTAAAGTAAGAGTCCATGTTTCGCACTCATAGTTTCTAATTCCCGCGTTAATATCTCTAGTGCCCCGCTATTGTATAAAGTCCTAACATTCCATGTTCCTAGGAACATGTCCCTGTGCTTGAGCCTTTTTTGGGTTCCCTGAAGTAGTCCCCGCCCGGAGAACCGAATGGGGGAATATTTGACCTCCGGAAAATTTTACCCCAGTTGAACCCATGTCCGCATTTCTTGACGGTTGTATTTTTACGGTGAAAGATCGTCACTCTTTCGACCAAGGTACTTTTTTCGTCAGGCTTATCACCTTCGACCAGTCCGGCATGGGTAACCCTATCGGCAGCAATGCTACCGCCGGCATAGCTCTCAGGATCATTTAAGCACGCAAGCCACTCCACCACGACATGGTAAAGATACCATGGAGGGGTAGAAGAGGTTACAGATAAAGATATAACTATATTAAATTATATGAAAAATCAGTATAATCCGCTTCCTGGATTAAGCCTAAAGGCTACTTTACAAGCTGCGTCTTATTGTACGTTTTATAGAACATCACGTCGCTTGTAAACAGCAAAACGTCCGTCATGTCGAGTGGGAATGAAATCCAAGGTCAGATTGAAGAACTGACGGGAGAAGCATCATTTTGCAACAAAACGTACGTTTTGTGTGCTCCGTTTAAATAGATTTTCACATGCAGGTGTCTTGTTTCTGTTTGTATGGAGTAACAAACTCCAGCAATTGACAGTAGGCTGAGGTATCCATTCGTAAATAATTGCGCCAGTCACCAGGTTCGCCTCTCAGTTCTTCTAGTAACATGACATGGGAATACTGACTTATTTTCAGAAGCCACTCCCTTCACCATCTTGTCTTTTTTCCTCTTCATCACTTTTCCTCCCAGTCGTTGAATCCTAACAAGGGGAAAAGATGAATGAAAGCAACTGGGCTTCCTCCATAATCATAAGTAATGCCACGAGTGATTTCCAAATTATCGATAAATTCACGATTCACGAAGTGAGGAGTGAATTTATTTAGAGAATTTGGAAATCAAGAGTGGCATTTGTTAGGACTATTTAACGAATAAAATTAAGCTGTTTACTCACAAATCATTATTTAAATATAGTTATTTTAAAATATTTATATGTTTTATGTAAACGGCGAAGTTTGAAAACAAATGAGAAACGATTGGTACGCTTCATCTGCTTCTTTTGTTTATCGCTGCAACCAGATCATACTATTTATTGCCAAAGGAACGCAATAATGTAAGAATGCTCTCTAGTGGAGAAAAAATGAAACACATGAAACTGTATATTAATTCATTTCTGATGTCGTATGATGTAAATATGACAATTATATTTTTCTGGGAAAAAATACATTTAAGAACGTGCAAGGAGTGGTTTCTTTTTTGGTGGTATAATAAATTACTACAAATGTTTTTATATTAACTCCTGCAAGCGCTGTGTGTTGACATCTATGCACTATACATACAATCTTACAGGATCAGTCACTCCAAAATAATGGTCAGACCTGTTCAGAATATTAAAAAGGAGGAGCTTTCTTTAATATGGTAAATTTAATACTGATAAATATTTCGTGAAACACGACTCTGATTGGTTGTAAAACAGAAATCATTGAAATATGATTGGTCATTGACTCCCATTTGGAGCATGAGTTAAATAGTCAAATTAAACAATCACCGACAATATGCTACAACTCGAGTCTGATTTGGAACTGAGGAAGAAAATGGAGGGGGGAAAGCGTTAATGTGTAAACACTGGACAAAACTTACAATAACATGTAGCGTGTAAAGCGGCCTTTATAAATGTATGCTATAGTCTGATTCTGTTGAACCCCTCTAACATTTATTTTATCTTTTGTGATGCAGTTCATAAATTTTGGTTAATGGTCGTCTTTCATTCTCTTTAAGACTACGATATTTCTAACCATTATAACCTTGTTTTATTCTGTCTATTAATTTAAATTGTTTTATTTGCTTCCTTATATATTTGCTAGTCCCGCGCCGTAGCCGAGCGGTTAAGGTAAGAAGCCTTGGCGCAGAGCTACGGGACTTGCGCTGGTTCTAGTCTCCATGGGGGAAGAAATTTTCTCATATAAATTCGGCCAGTATGGTACCGGTGCCCATCCAGCATCGTGAGGCAATTGGATAGCTACTATAAGTAGCGGCTCCAGGTTGAGGAACCAGCTATAACGGCTGGGGAACTCGACATGCTAACCACATGTCACCCCTACACTGGCTGTTGATCATCTACCTCTGTGATTGACACATGTGGATGTGAAGGGCCAGCAGCCGGCTGGTAAAAGGGCAAACGCTGAAAAATGGAAATACCCTCAATCGGATATTTTGCTGCTATATCCAATAAGGTATATCCCGCAAAGAGATATAAGAATTATATCTCATTTCTGCTGCTTCAATTCTCTTTTCCTCTTATCTTGTCAATACCCAGAACTTAGAATCAAAATTCATACTGCCATTAGATAGATTGAAAAGTATCCTGAAAACCTTATAAATTCGATACAAAAAAATCTTAAACATATAATGAGTTTACTTAAAAATACTTAAAAACGATAAAACAATAATTGCTCTAAGAAATCAAACCTTGAACGAACCACAAAAGTAAGAAATTCATCATCTTGTAATGGTTAGTTCTGAAAAATGAATCATTTTAGATGTTGTTACTTTTCAATATTTCGAACAAAATTTCCAAATGATGTAAATGACAAACTTTATAAAATTTCATATTCCACATAAGGAAGAAACATTTAAAACCTAGTAAAAAGTTCATTGTTGTACGATGTGTAAAAATAATATGAAAATAAAATTGTTACGTATATACATATAAATATAAATTTAGTGTCACGTTGTTTGTCCGCGATGGAATCCTAAACTACTGAACCGATTTTAATAAAATTTTGCACACTGTATGCAGTTTGATCCAACTTAAGACTTAGGGTAGTTTATAACTAAACTTATAGTCGCATTATTTTTTATTGTAAATTATTTGTTTATTATTTAACAAACAGTTATAATTATCTGTGAGTTCCATACGATTCTAACAGATGGCGGTGTGATTATATGTGAGTTCCATACGATTCTAACAGATGGCGGTGTAAGGTAATTGTTTTATTATTTAACAAAGAGAGATCCAGATGGCTGTGCTTTTTGTTGCAACCGCGAATTTCAATTGAATTACAAATATTGATTATTTCATAATTTAAGTGTGTTCAGGGTTTATTTTATTTTCAATATTATTAATTTCGTGTGTAAGAACAATATCAATGGATGAATTAGCAAGTACAACTCATGTCAACCCCCCAATTGTAAAAAGGAATACAGATCCTAAAGATCATAAACAGAGAGCACTGTATGTTAGTTGAGATCCGCAGACGGTGGATAATCAACTAAAAATTTTAATTCCAGAAGGTACAGCAATAATCATAATTAGTTTTAAGAAATCTGGCTAAAGATAGCAACTCGATTTAAATTTTTAACGTAGGCCTATACCTTAGCCACAACAACCCGTGGCCGGGACTTCTAATAAATAAATAAATATATATATATATATGATATGAAAAGAAAAAAGAATGCTTGAGTCCGGATTTGAACTCGAGTCTCTAAAGTCTGTACCTTTAGCGCTCTAACCAACTGAGCTACCCAAGAATTCCAAGACAAACATACAATTTTCTTATACATGTAGTATTCTCAATTCACACAAGAGGTAGCGGAAATATCATTCAACTGCCATCTAGCGGCTAACGTAACAGTTAAGCAAATTATTAAAGAGAATATTTACTTTATAGCAGTAACGCTTGTATATATAGATATAATAAATATATATATTCAGCCTTACTCTATGCTACACATTCAACGTGAAATATAGGAAAGTTGTCTAACACAGAGGTGTTCAGGCTACAAGTTTCGCATCTTCCACCATTGGAATTTTACTTCTTTAAATAATAATAATAATAGTAATAATAATAATAATAATAATAATAATAATAATAATAATAATAATAATAATAATAATAATAATAATCGTTTAGGTTATCGGTCTGTGAGATTTCCTGCTTTCTTATAACAAGGACTGAACGAATCTAAAATAGTTGAAAAAAATGTGTGTTATGAACACTAATTTGACAATATTTGACAAGTGTTTTTTTATTTAACAAATTAATCATCAAAATTTTATATGGTTTTCAAAAATATTAATTTTATTTAAGATTCGTAACAGCTGTTTGAATAGACTGTACCTCCAACAGACGAATGTCGTAATTGCAAGTAATACTCATAACTATAAAACAAAATGTATTTATGATATTCGTCTGATGAAGTTGCAGTGTATTGAAACAGCTGTTTCAATTGTTAAAAAAAATTGATATTTATGAAAATCATGCAAGGCTTCGAGGTTTTATTTAATAGATACAATATGGATTATCAATAATAAAACACCAAATCAGTTGATTACGAATCCATCGCTGTGGTCTCGAGGTAGCGTGCTGCTTTGTCACACAGCGTTCCCGGGTTCAGTTCTCGGTCGGGACAGAATCCTGGGTGAGTTTTTTTTTTCGAGGTGTTTCCTCACCTGTAAGACAAATGTCAGGAAGCTTAGGACCCAACGATCGCCGAAAACCATCCGGACATCGTCATCATCATCCTTTACCGGTGTGGAAAGCAACGGGAAGTTACCACACCTATAATTCCCTAGTAAGGCTGCAAAGCATAGCATCAAAATGCTATGATTGTAGAGAATGACCTGCCCTCGGGCAGAATTACTATGGATGGACTTCTTTAATTATTGCTTTATAGTTTGCACTTTTATTAACAGATTAAAATTTTAATACAGTTACAGGACGTTATTGCCAATTATTATCGTCAGTACGCTACAAGCCTGAAGGTCGCTGGTTCAATATTAAATGGATTCAGAAATTTTAAATTGACCTAAATTTTCTGAGAAATCGTGGATGATCTAAACTATGACTTGTTGCAGAGACTGCAGCGTGTTCATAATGCTTGCGTTCGATTCATTTTCAATATCCGCCGTTATGACCGATCATATTTCCAAACACTTTAGTATCCTCTCTTGGCTACGTCTTACTGACAGACGTACATTGCACTCTCTTTCACTACTTTTCAAGCTTCTGAATTCCTACATCCCTACTTACCTGGCGTCCAGATTTGAGAAGTTATCCTCTTACCACAATATTGACACTAGGTCACAAGATAACAGTCTGCTAACAATTCCTCTTCATTGCACTTCCTCCTATTCTACTTCCTTCTATTCTACTTCCTTCACAGTAGCCTCTGCCCGCTCCTGGAATCTCCTTCCTCAAGATATCAGGGGTTGCCGCACACTTGGCACCTTTAAGTCACGCTTATACAGTTACCTTTTGTCTAGTAATCGATTTTTCTCTATTTATTTAATTTGATACTCTGTCAATCTTTTCCTCGTTTTTTATATATATCTTGTACATATTATATATTTAATTCGTTAAATTTAGAGTAAATCAAAATACATTATAAATATTAATTGTATTGTATTCGTAACTTCTAATTGTTTATATATTGAAATTTAGATGTAAGACTAATTTTTGTATTTTTTTAAAACCTGGTTGAGTAGTAGACAAGGCCTTCAGGTCTTAACTCTGCCAGGTAAAATAAAGCTATTATTATTATTATTATTATTATTATTATTACGTAGCTTCTAATGGAAACTTGTCACATCGTGTGTATAACGAAATGTACTATGATATTAGAGGACTCGCATAGAATTCAAAGTATACTGTTTGTATATTGTAAATTGCATGATAAATTGTTTTCACTACAGGTTGATGGTTCCATGTCTACAACTCCATATGCGAAGATAGAAGTTATGTCGAACAACAGATACAGATTGAGAATTGTTGCAGGATTATGCACAGTCTGTGGAGCACAAATCAGCATCCAAGGACATAAAATGTTGGTCATCGCTACAGATGGAAACCCTGTGGCACCAACCCGTGTAGATTATCTCGTCCTTTATTCAGGTATCGTGTTACATTTTTCTGTTGATCCTAAAGCCGAATATGAGCCATACCATACTTAATACATTATGTATTTGTAATTTGTTTATTGTCACCAGGCTGTCATTTTTCGACATTCTGGTATTCTCTCCTGGCATGGCGTTATTGTAACCCACTTCTGAGGGTGGGACGCCTGAAGTGCGGTGTTACGCTGTCCCGATGAAATATGAAAAGTGATGATGATGGTAATGATGCGCCAGGAGAGGCCTTAATCCTAAACTTAATTAAAATATGTAATTGTCATGATGTCCCAGCTCCTTTCAAAAAATGTTAAACTGAAAATATATAAAACTATTATTCTACCAGTTATATTGGATGCGAAACATGGACTCTTACTTCAAGGGAGGAAAGGAGATTACAAGTATTTGAGAATAAAGTTCTTAATAAAATGTTTGGACCAAAGAGAGATGAACAGACAGGTGAATGGAGAAGACTACATAACAATGAACTACATGGTCTTTATAGGAAGCCAGATATATTAAGAACAGTAAAGTCTCGTAGACTGCGATGGGCAGGACATGTTGCACGTATGGGGAATGAAAGACTTGCATGGAAGCTTCTTGTAGGAAAGCCAGAGGGAAAACGCCCAGTTGGTAGACCAAGAATGACGTGGGAGAATAACATTAACTATGATTTGAGGGAAGTAGATTATACAGTCAATGATTGGAAAGCCTTAGCTCAGGATAGGGATGTATGGAGAGATTATGTCCGCGCGGCCATGAGCCTACTGGTTCGATAGTGCCAGTGAGTAAGTAAGTAATTGTCATTACTCAAATAGCGTAGCAAACGTATCACAGAAATCCGTTAACAAAGAACTCGCCCATTTTTTCACTGTAACTTGCCCAAACTAACACTAACCCCTGGGATAGAATTCCTTTTATATGTGAGTACACACGTGCGCAATTAGTTCTAGCAGGAACGTGTGTTATCTTTGGCCAACATGACGTTAGCAATCATTTGTTCTCCAAACGAATATTCACTGGTGATACGGTGGCACATAAAAGCCTTTTTTAATTGTAATAAGTCGATCGCGGTGGACTAGTGGTTATGCTCCTTACATCTGGTCCCGAGGGTCGCGGGTTCAAAGCCGGCCGGGGTCGATGGATTTTTTAGGATGGAAATATCCAAGGAGCAAGTCCTCTAGGAGGGACTTTAACGTCGGTCCCGAGTCTGAAGATTTTCAGGCTCATAAAAAATCCTTAAGCCTGAATGAAAATGCCTCCAAGCAAAATTTACCGAATTTTCCCGTCCTAGTACTACCTTGGTTTCCTAGATGTCAGTATGAGGCGGAACGCTGACCACGGACCACTCAAATGACATCTATTTGAAAACAAGTATAACTAAATTAGTGTGGTTCAAATCCTTCCCTGTAGGGAGGGAGCGTCTAGATCTCTGTTAAGGGGAAACATAGGCTTACAAGAAGATAAATGCAATAAGCCTAATATTTTAAAAAAGCTCCGTGGCGCAGGCGGTTAGACGCTCGTCTCTCGCCGCTGGAGCCCCGAGATCAAGTCTCGGTCACTCCAAAATGTTGGTTTCGTGGTGGACAAAACACAGCCTGGGTAGGTTTTTCTTGGCGTTTCTCCCGTTTTCCTCTGGCACAAATTTCATTCCACCATTTCGTTTCATTTTGTTCATCCGCCCCTGTGACGGTGCGTTAGGAATGGTCGGCCGGCACCCTTGTAGTTCACAGATCTCTATAAATATAGCGACTTCATCTCATCTCATTCCTCGACCCGACTCTGAGTAGGACACGAGATATTTATTGTTTATTTAGTTAAAAAACTCCATGGCGCTACAAGAATAGAAGGTTATTGCCGTACCAACAGACTGCTGGTCTCACATCCACATGTGTTAGTCACGATCATACAGATCAATATAGGGTCCGCAGCCCGTTGTAATAATCACTATTTTTAACCTATTATTTATCTTAGCAACCCAAATTCTTCACTATGTTAGTTGGCCAAAATTATGTGAAATTTTATTCTCCATGGGGTACGAACCAGGAAGTCCTATAGCACTGCTCCAAACCATTATTCCTTGGACCACTCTGTCAGGGTGCAGAAAAATAAATATACAGTAGTTAAACTTACTGTTGTTAATTAATTTCTCTTCAGTAAGTGGTTTCTAACACTGGTAACAGATGGCAGCACTATGACTATCACAATGAAGCTAATTTACCAAATGGATACCCGTATTGTATTATGCGTATCATTAATAAATATGGTTTTATAGCATTTATTACAATAGTATTAATAATAATAATGTATAAATTTCTGTTTTTACAATACATAGACCATACAGTCACGGAGTTAATAATTTAAAAATTCAGAATTATATTTTTATCTTCTTCTTCTAGATATTGATAGTACATTCACGAATTTAGGCCATTTGTTGACCTGTTTCGGCCTCAAGAGAAACACCATCCAGAAGTCTTTTGAGTGGACGTCCTGGTCTTCTTCTTCCTCCATAATGCATTCCCTAAAGCGACTTAAACATTTTCTTCCTACAACTCTTAAAAGAATTTTAATCCAAACTTTAGTGATGCCGCATTTTGACTACTGTGACGTTCTACTAACTGACATAAGTGACGGATTGTCGGACAAACTGCAGCGTGTCCATAATATGTGTATCAGATTCATATTTAATGTTCGAAAATACGATCACATTTCTCCATTATTCCACGAATTGTCATGGCTACATCTAAAAGAGAGAAGAAAATCGCACTGTCTAATTCTCCTATTTAAGATCCTACATACCTCGATTCCCAATTATTTATCATCCCGTTTCCAGTATCTATCCTCAAACCATAACTTAAACACAAGATCACAACATAGTCTCTTACTTAATATACCGCAACATAGGACATCACATCACTCCATGTCATATACCATCTCCACTTCTCGCAACTGGAATTCCCTACCACAAGAAATAAGGGGCTGCCGGACATTGGCATCTTTTAAAAGAAATCTAAATTTATATTTGCTCTAAACTCGACTTCATTATTATCCAGTGTAAGATATATATATATTAATTGGTGTTTCCCGTATAATGTATCATATTTATATTATTATTATTATTATTATTACCATTATTATTATTATTACCATTATTATTATTATTACCATTATTATTATTATCGTATCATTATTGTTATTACCTATGAAATGTTGTTTGTACATGACATTTACATTGCTACATTTATTGTATCTTTAACTGTTTATAATTAGTACAGTGTATATCTATAATTGTCGAATATTTATTTGTATTTGTGCTGGTTGAGTGGAAGAGAGGGCCTTATGGCCTTAACTCTGCCAGAATAAATAAAGTATTATTATTATTATTATTATTATTATTATTATTATTATTATTATATCTTAACATTAGTTTGTGTATTCTGTGATCTTCCATTCGATGGACATGTTGTATCCATCTTGACTTATAATCAGAAATTTTGTTTTCTAAAGATTCCATGTGTAATTCTTCTAATATGTCTTCATTTTTTTTGTGATCTAGTAGTGTGTATCCTGCAGTCCTCCGAAGATATCTCATTTCAGCAGATCTAAGTCTGTATATCCTTCTGTTTCAACGTCCATACTTCGCTACATACAAAATAGTTGGAAGAGCCAGTGTTTTATACACTTTCAGTCTTGAATGCTTTTGGACTAACTGTGGCTTGAAGATAGAATTTATTAACCCTAAAATTCTTAAAAATTTAAATATTCTTGCATTTACATCCTTTTTCTTCTTCATATGAGGTATTGCATCCTAGATCTAAAGCTAATTCCCTGATTATTATGTTCTATGATTTGCCTTCCTTTCTAGGGTTTCTCCCAACATGGATGATTATTCAATCTATATTATTTAAGTGATCACCCCTAATCTCCTCAGTAATAGTTATATCACTAATAACACTGTACTATTATCTACGAATTTCGTACTCATCTTTCATTATTTTAAGAAGAGATTCAAGTTGAGTTCTAGCTACAAACAAAAAGGAATTAGACTCCGTTGTTATCTTAATTTCCGCCTTCTCAACTCTAGGACTAATTTTGAGAACACTGGTTATTAGCATTTATTAAAGGCTTAATTTAACTTTCCTTGGAAAGATTTTAAGTTAAATTAAACTAATAACCTTCAAATCTTCCATTATTTTCCAAGAGGAAGAAGAGATGTCGGACGTCCTCGGAAGAGATGGTCTTAGATCTATTAGTGAAGACGGAACAGGCAACTCTTGCCTAAACCAGGAAGTGAAGAAGAAGAACTTCAAAGTTATAAATAGAGGAGCTATTATTATTTAGAGACGATTTATTATTTAAGGGGATAGTCTGATGAAAATGACAAAAACTATACTTTTTTTAGATATATGTTTGAAATTTTACATATTGTCTTAGTTATGTTAGATAACTGTCCACAGAAAATTTGGAACTTGTATGTTTAACAGTTCATCAGATATAAGTTTTTTTTAGAAAAATTCCGAAATCATACGTGTGTGTATGTATGTATATATATATATATATTATATATATATATATATATATATATATAGTTTTTTGCACAATAATTTTCGGGGGTAGTCACTTCAATTTTTTTATAAAAGTTCGGAATTATTCCTTGAACAACTTCTAACATATACCAAGATACGTACAACATCTATATACAAGCGTTACTGCTATTAGGTAAATATTACCTTTATAAATGCTTACTTGTTATAGTGGCCACTAGATGGCAGTTGGAAAATAGCATCTCGTGTAAATTGAGAATATATATATATTTTTTTTTTGCACAATAGTTTTCGGAGGTAGTCACTTCATTTTTTATAAAAGTTCAGAATTATTCCTCGAACAACTTCTAACATATACCAAGATACGTACAACCTCTATATACAAGCGTTACTGCTATAAAGTAAATATTACCTTTATAAATGCTTACTTGTTATAGTAGCCACTAGATGGCAGTTGGAAAATTGCCTCTCGTGTAAATTGAGAATAAGATTATATATATATAAAAGAACAATAAATGTTTATGTTAGGATTCCTGAGTAGCTCAGACGGTTAGAGCGCTAAACGTACAAAGTTACAATCTCGGGATAAAATTCCGACTCAGGCATTTATTTTTTCATCTCATATACTATATAAATATATAAAAATTTCGTGTCACGTTGTTTGTCCGCGATGGAATCCTAAACTACTGAACCGATTTTAATAAAATTTTGCACACTGTGTACAGTTTGATCCAATTTGAGACTAGTGTAGTTTATAACTAAATTTATAATCGCATTATTTTTTTATTGCAAATTATTTGTTTAATATATAACAAAGAGTTATAATTATCTGTGAGTTCCATACGATTCTAACAGATGGCGGTGTAAGGTATTTTGGTAAGATAATTTATTTATTATTTAACAAAGACAGATCCAGATGGCTGTACTTTTTGTTGCAACCGCGAATTTCAATTGAATTACAAATATTGATTATTTCATAATTTAAGTGTGTTCAGTGTTTATTTTATTTTCAATATTATTAATTTTATGTGTAAGTATTAGTTTTAAGTAATCTGGCTGAAAGACAGCAACTTAATTTAAATTTTTAACGTATACCTTAGACACAGCAACGTGTGGCCGGGACTTCTAGTATATATATATATATATATATATATATATATATATATATATATATATATGTGTGTGTGTGTGTGTGTGTGTATTTCCATCCAATGCCCCAGGTTGTCATTTCGATATTTCTGGTGTTCTCTCCTGGAATTAGCTTAATTATAACCCACTTCTAAAATTGGGGCACCTAGAAGGCGGAGTTACGTTATCCGATGGCATTATGGATGATAAACGATAATGAAGCGACTGGAGAGTTCTTAACCTAAACGTAATCTAAATTCCAGAGCATATGCAACCAGAAGAATGATTCCCTTTAAGGAAAAGTGTCTGATTTGACCGGGAATCGAACCCGGAACCTCAAAGTCAGAAACGCTGACCACTAGTCCATGAGGGTGGTTACATACCAAGATATTAATTTTTCAAATATATATTTATATCTATTTTCAAATACATTAAAAAATATTGAAATTTAATTATGTGAATAATTAATCCAGCACCGTGAGGCATTTAGGTAGCTACAATAAGTAGCGACTCCAGGTTGAGAAGACCAGCTATAACGGCTGGGAACCCGAAATTCTGACCACATGTCACCCCTACACTTGCTTGTGATCTTCTACCTCTGTGATTAACACGTGTGGATGTGAGGCCAGCAGCCGGCTGGTAGGCAAGGACCTTGTAGAACTGTCGAGCTTGGAGTTGTATAGTTCCATACATTTATTGAAATGTATACATTTTTTTAAATGATCATAAACAGTAGGATATCTGACAGCGTAAGTAGGTCCTACAATTTAAAACTAATTTGACCGTACAGCTTGATTATTATTATTATTATTAATAATAATATAATAATAATAATAGCTTTATTTTACCTGGCAGAGTTAAGGCCTTAAGGCCTTGTCTACCACTCAACCAGGTTTAAAAAAATACAAACAAAAAAATAGTCTTAAATCTTCTTCTTCCTTCCAAGTATTAGGCCAAGGCTTGTTACGATCCTATAGAAAATTTTCCCTCCGGGAAATTCTCGTATAAGACTTGAAAGCATAATAATAGTCCCTTCGATTGGTTGCTGGCCAAAGGAAGGCAAGACCAGTGATGGGGCTGCCATCTTATAGCCTCTGGTCAGGCTTTTCTGGAGAAGAAAAGAAAATAAAGGAAAGAAGAAATGGAAGAAAGGAAAGACTCCCTAGCCCTCGGATGCCCTAATAGCGTCGGGGTCGAAAAAAAAAAAAACAAGAGTTAACCAAGAGAGGTTAGATAGTAAAGTTAAAAGAGTGCAAAACACAAGTAAGCGGAAGAAATGTTTTGCTCAGCTTGGGCACCTTGTGGTCGCCATCCACATATCCCCTAGATGAGGACCCCTGAGGGGAGTCTTAAATCTAAATTACAATATATATATATATATATATATATATAAACGATTACAAGTTATGAATACAATACAATTAATATTTATAATGTATTTTGATTTACTCTAAATTTAACGAATTAAATATATAATATGTACAATATATATAAAAAACAGGAAAAGATTAATTGTTGTCATTGTTATTATTATTATTATTATTATTATTATGGTAATTTATTAATTGATATTTTTTTCAACTGTAACCGATTGTTTGTTACAGGAGAAAGATACGATGTAGTACTGGAAGCCAACCAGGCACCCGGTCAGTATTGGATCCACATCAAAGGCCTAAGCACATGTGTTTCAACCAAAATTTATCAACTGGGAATTTTGCAATATGAGGATGCTAATGCACAGAACCAACAACTGTCTGCTGATCCTGGATACGAAGGTTTCCAATTGCAAAATCCTAGGGTGAGTTCAACTACAGAATTAAATTATAAAATCTCGTTCCATAAAGTTACAAAATCCTGAGTAAAAGTGTGTGTATCATAGGAAAGCACATACATTGTTATATCATTAAATATACGTCACACACCAACTGCTAAAACAAGTGAAACTCATAGCAGTCAAATTTATGGTCCGAATTTTCTGATTTGAGGACTACACAAGGAATGAAGAAAAAATAGTCATATATCATACACCAACTATATTTAGACTTCAAAAAGGCATACGAATTAATTAAGAGGGCCAAGTTTTATGGTATCCTGCTGGAGTTCGGAATTCCCAAAAAGTTAAACTTATACGAATGTGTCTAAATAGCACAAAGAGTAGGGTGCGTGTAGGCAAACAATTTTCGGATATTTTTTAAATTCACAATGTGTTGAAGCAAGGAGATACACTATCTCCTCTACTATTTAATTTTGTACTAGAGCATACCATCAAATCTTTAGAGGATGAAGAAGGCCTAGAACTCAATGATGTTAATAAACTGCGGTTTTAAGCTGATGATGTAGTACCATTGGTCGATAGCGAGGAGATACTGAAGGTCAACACGCACACACTATTGATTAACACTAAGAAATTGAGACTGGAAGTAAATATCAATAAAACTGAAAATATAATCACACACAGAAATACATTATATAATGGAAATGGACAGCTAATGAGAAATGAGGGAAATTTTGAGGAAATGGCTGAATTCAAATACCTAGGAACAATAATCACAAACATGAATGAGATGCACAAAGAAATTAAACATAGACTCAATTCTCGAAATGCGTGCTATTATGCATTGCAGAGACTCTTGACGTCCCAACTCCTTTCAAAAAACGTTAAACTGAAAATATATGAAACTACTATTCTACCAGTTATATTATATGGGTGCGAAACATGGACTATTACTTTGAGGTAGGAAATGAGATTACGAGTATTTGAGAATAAAGTTCTTAGGAAAATTTTTGGACCAAAGAGAAAAGAAGACAGGTGAATGGAGAAGACTACTTAACAATGAAGTACATGGTCTTTATAGGAAGCCAGATATAATAAGAACAGTCTCGTATACTGCGATGGGCAGGACATGTGGCCCGAATGGGGAATGAAAGACGTGCATGAAAGCTTCTTGTAGGAAAACCAGAGGGAAAACGCCCAGTTGATAGACCAAGAATAGATGGGAGAATAACATTAACTATGATTTGAGGGAAGTAGATTATACAGGGGATGATTGGAAAACATTAGTGATATATTGAGAGCTTATGTCCCATGAACCTACAGGTTCGATAGTGCCAGCGAGTTAATTAGTTAGTCACACTTGTAAAGTATTTGCTATTTTATTTAATTGAAGATGAAGTTGTGTATGAATATTTTCAATATTCATTTCTTCGGAATTCATTAATAATTCCTATATTTACTCCTTGTTAGCAGTATGCAACTAGTGGGAGGTGTATTCGTGCCTAATGAATATTTATGAAACGCGGCAGGGGGCAGAAAGATAAAACAATTCACGTTTTAATATTTACTTCGCACCCACATGGCGTGTCATTGACATAGACCACATTTCCAACACTTCAATGTTCAGTCAGGGCCGACTAGTGTCACATTTGACAAATTATTATGTATAAGGAAAATTTTTATTCCTATAGAGTATAATGGAAAATCCCATTGATCTACCTTATGCCATTAAATGTAACCGATTGTAAACAGACGTAAAAATAAATAATAGTTTTAAAAAACTAAAACAACACGCTTTATTAGAAAACCGAACTAAAAAATGAAAAATAATTTTAATTTCTGACACGCGTGGGATAAAATTAAAGTGGTCAACAAAAAAATCATCTTCAACACATCTAGAATAAAACTAGAGTTAACAACAAAAAGAAAATAATTTTACCATAAAAAGCGTGGGGTGCTGTATATCAATTAATATATTTTATAATAAACAGATATTGGTAAAAGTAAAGTCTCTAAGAAGAAAATGTAAAAATAATAAAAAGCACCCCACGCTTTTGATGGTAACATTATTTTCTTTTTCTTGTTAACTCTAGTTTTATTCTATATGTGTTGGACCACTTCAATTTTATCCCAAGCGTTTTGGAAATTAAAATGATTTTTCATTTTTTAGTTCGGTTTTCTAATAAAGCGTGTTGTTTTAGTTTTTTAAACTATTATTTATTTTTTAGTTTTAATATTTTACGGAATAAGATAAAAATGTAAATATCTTTAAATTCGATACTATTGTAGTATGAGCTAAAAGTAATAGTCTTCTAAAAAAAACCCTCCCAGCCGGATTTGAACCAGCGACCTATGGATTACTCAAATTATATACCACTAGAGTTCATCGCTCTACCGACCGAGCTCTTACAACGATTGGCTAAAAAGTCGACAAGTCCGCAACCTATTATACCAGTTTTCATTTTTTTTTAATTTTCTGATAATTCTGGCCAGGATTTTAGAAAACAAATATAAAATTATTGTATTGTCACGAGTCCTTTAAAAGTATACAAAGTTTCAAGTCGATCCAATGATTTTAAGTGGGTGAAAATCGCGTTGAAAGATTCCGTTACACAGATAGATAGATATAGGCCAAGCTAATATAAAGCTTGTAAAAAGGTGTTCACAGTGAAAAAAATATATCCGATATTATTTTAACTAACTCACTGGCACTATCGAACCCGGTGTTCCATGGCCGGTCGGACGTAAGATCTCCATGCATCCCTATCCTGGGCTAATGTTTTCCAAGTAGGCCCTATTCCCTTGGATCTTTTACTTGTAAGAAATCCATCGAATTCGGATGTTTTAAACCCGCGATCTTTGGGATCAGACGGAAGGAACGTTATCTCTAGACTATCTGGCCTACACAACTGTTCATTTACATAATATAATTGATTTCCTTCAGTCGGCCACGGTGGACCAGTAGTTATGCTCCTTGCCTCTGGTCTCTACGATCGCGGGTTCAAACCCGGCCAGGGCTGATGCATTTTTAGGATAGTAAAATCCATGGGGCAAGTTTCCATGAGGGAATTTAAGCCGTGGGTTCAGAGTCCCTATGTCTCAATATGAAGGCATATAAGCAAAATTTACCTTCCTTCTTCATCGTAGTAATACCATAGTCGCTTACTAGACGTCTCATTCGGTTGATATGTTGCCCGCTTACCATTCATGACATATTTAGGAAAATAACCCTAACTAAATTAATTTGGCCTACCCTACTCCTAATAAATGAAAGGTTAAGACCCAACAATGGGCTGTTACACCATTGTAGATAGTTATAAATGTGTTTGGCCTACCCTACTCCTAATAAATGAAAGGTTAAGACCCAACAATGGGCTGTTACACCATTGTAGATAGTTATAAATGTGTTTGGCCTACCCTACTCCTAATAAATGAAAGGTTAAGACCCAACAATGGGTTGTTACACCATTGTAGATAGTTATAAATGTGTGTACTGATTAATTCGATTTAGTTCATAATTTAAAGATTAATTACTTTCCATTTAATTATTTACGTTGGCTTTTAGCATTTCCTCAATATGGCTTAATAAATCTATAGGCCTATTATCGGCATATGTTATCAAAATGCAATACCATTAATTCTTAATAATTCTACATAACTTAATTAATGTATAATGCTATTGTATTATTATTCAATTGTAATATTATTGTTTTCTTTTTGTTTTCTTTATGTAATTGTAATATTATTGTTTTCTTTTTGTTTTTCTTTATACTATTACCAAATATTACTTTATTGTAACGGACTGTCGACAGCAAGTACGGCTTACTGCCCGTGCGACCCACATTTGTAAATAACATTGTATGTATCTTACTTTTAGTCTAATAAAGTCCTATTACTAAAAATATCAACATTTTATGAATATCATTGAATTAACAAAAACAAGTATCTTTTGGTAACGAAAACGGATTTTATACGAAGGGCAGCAAGAATTTCAAGAAGAGAAAAAATTAGGAACTCAGTTATAAGGAAGAAAATGAAGATTGAAGACACTATTTTAGATTATATTAAAACTCAGCAATTAAGATGGTACGGACATGTCCAGTGAATGGAAGAGGATCGATTACCAAAATCTGTTTTTGAATGGAAACTGAGGGAAGACGAGGCAAAGGAAGACCTAAAACCTTCTGGAGTCAGGGAATATGTTTATACATGAAGGAGAAACATCTACAACTAGGAGATTGGATGGAGCGACAAAATTGGCTATTAGGAATCGGACGATGTCAAAGACGTTAATCAACCGATCTTCTATCTATCTATCTATCTATCTGTCTATCTATCTATGAATATCATTGAGATTTACGCTCTCTTATCTTCTAAAAATTAGACAATATGCTCTAGTACTAAATTGAAGTGAAAATGAACCAACTTTGCTTTTCGGGGGGGGGGGGTACATTTGTGATTCAAAGAACGAAGATATTTTACTTATGTGAAATATGCATTCTTAAAATCTGCACACTAATTTTATGACCATTCAATATTTTCTATTTGCAGATAATGAATCCAGAAAATGGATCATGTGACACTGGATCAAATGGGGTGTGCACGACAAAGTTAGTCAACAGCTATCCAGTCCCAAAAAGCATTTTATCTACGAAGGCAGATTACAACTTTCTACTTACGTTTGGTTTCGAAGTATTTCCTACATCAAGTTTCTTCAAATCGAATGAATATGACCGCTTTTATGGTAAGTTTAATAATACTGAATTAATTTATATACATTCACAAGTCGGAGGGTGTCCGCTGGGAGCTTTCTAGATGCGTATATCCACATGTTTCTAGAAGTATCGGGCTCTCGAGATTTCCATTCGTTAAGGTTAAAGACTGAATTTCCAGGTAGTTGGACCCTCGCATATAAAAGGGAAGTGAGTAGATCGACTAGACAATGGCGAAAGAGTAATAGCGAGTAGTGATCTAACAGATGAGTGCCTAGTGATCTGAGAAGTTTGTGGGAAGTGGCAGTTTACTACTAGAGCTTGGCAGTGAACAAAATGCAGTCGCGTTCAGCAAGAAGTAGAATTCAAAGACGCAATTTCACATTTTATGACCATCTATGACTTGTCGCAGAAAATGCACCGAGTTCATAATGCTTGCGTTCGTTTCATTTTGAATATCCTCCGTTATGATATTTACGAAAACTTCAGTAATCTCTCTTGCCTCCGCCTTAGCGACAGACGTAAATTGCACTCTCTTTCACTTATTTTCAATCTTCTGAATTCTTACACTCCTACTTACCTGCCATCCAAATTTGACAAGTTATCTTATCATAATATTGGCATTAGGTCAGAAGATAAGCCGGCTAAAGATTGCTGTCCACAGAACTTCCTCTTAGGGTCAGTTTCACCAAAGAGGTAACTCTTACGCCAGTTTTCCCCATGTATAATGAATGCATAGCTTAAACTGGCGTAGGTGAAACCGACCCTTAATCTACTTCTTTGGCAGTAGCTTCTTTCCGCTTCTGGAATTCCCTCCCTCAATATATCAGGGGTTGCCACACGCATTTGACACTTTTAAATCACGCTTATTCAATTCTTGTTGCTAAACAATACATTTTTCTCCAAAACTAAATTTATTCTATGTCATTAATAGGAGTTTTTTTTCGCTTTTTTACATATTCTAGATTTTATGTTTGATTCATTAAATCTAGAGTAAATCAAAATATATTCTGAATAATAATTCTATTGTAGATATACTATGTAATAATTTTGTTTATTGTAATTTAGATGTTACAGTGATTTTTGTACTTTTTTAACCTAGTTGAGTGATAGAAAAGACCTTAAGACCTTAACGCATTCACCTCAAAAAAACCAGGTAGACTCGCCGGCTGTTAAACGGCCTTTAACTCAGAAGACATGTTACACTCGTCTAACTCTGCTCTTATATATTTTGCAATATTTTGTACATCCCTTGGCAGGGTCATTTTCTGTTAACATTTATGAATAGTAGAGGAATGTGTTTTTGCCTTCACCCTAATTATGACCTTAAGTACCGTTATCTTTTGTTTGTTTTGAATGTCTGAAAATATATAATATACGGTAACTTAAATCCGGTTTCAGGAACAATGCATTGAACATTTAATGGGTTCCCCATTCGCCAGGTAAAATAAAGCTATTTTTTATTAATTTATAATAGCTTGGTTAAGTTGATAAAATGAACGATGAACTAAGTTAATTTGCAATAAATTTCTTGGAAAATTATTAATATTTTCAATTGTGTACATTGACAGTGAGCCCTGATCTGGATTTGCTGAGCAGTGTAATGAACAACATATCCTTCGTCTCACCTCCCGCACCGCTGCTCTCTCAAAGAAGTGACGTACCAGCAAGTATTTTGTGTCCTAACAATGCAGATGGGGTACCTGCCTGCCCTAATGGAGAATCATATTGTGAATGTGCCCACGTCCTCAGCGTTCGTCGTGGTGCACTGTTCAGATATTACTATCTGATGAATGTAAGTATATCAACTGAATGAGGAATTTGTATTTTTCTTCTTCTTCTTCTTCTTCTTCCTTCCAAGTATTAGGCCAAGGCCTGTTACGATCCTATAGTATTTTTCTAAAAATGGGAACTGTTAACCATTTTAACCCGAAACCTTTAATTCCATGGAGCAACAGGCCTAGAAGGCCCTTAGCCTACAATCCGGCTGCTGGCCTCACATCCACATGTGTGAATCGCTGAGATAGAAGATCCAGCCAGTTTAGGAATGGCATGTGGTCAGCATGTCGAGTCCCCCAGCCGTTATAGCTGGTTTCCTCAACCGTGAACCGCTACTTAATGTAGCTACCCAAATATCTCGCGATGCTGGGTGGGCACCGGTCCCATAGTGCCCGAAATGTCATGAGAAAATTTCTTCCCCCATGGAGACTCGAACCAGCGCAAGTCCCGTACCTCTGCGCCAAGGCTTCCTGCCTTAACCACTCGACTACGGAGCCTACCTCAAAATATTTCCCAGAGAAGCGTTGTGATGTATCAAGGCAGTGTTCAAAAAATTATTTGCTTTTTTAACTGCAAGGCACAGGAATCTAAAGGAGAATCCAGCAATGACAACCCAGTACGGAGCAGGTACACTTCCTGTTTCAGTAAAAGCGGAGTGGAGAGAGGCGGGAAGCGGCGCGGATGGTAGGTCGTGGAGTTCCCTATAGCTTAAATGAGAGTTTTGGTACTGATTTTATTGCCTTGCAATAAAAAACGGTAGTTTTCTTTTTGGACACGGTTTTGGTACATCACGATGCTTCTCTGAGATGAATTTCAAGGCAGACTTCAGCGTCCAATGCTTAACTTTTTTTCTTGTAACATCGATATATTAAGCCTTAAATTTCCAATTTTACCTGCAAGATACATTGATTTCCGATTGAGGGTCTTTCCACTTTTCAGCGGTTGCCCTTTTACCAGCCGGCTGCTGGCCCCTCACATCCACATGTGTCAATCACAGAGGTAGATGATCAACAGCCAGTGTAGGGGTGACATGTGGTTAGCATGTCGAGTCCCCCAGCCGTTATAGCTGGTTCCTCAACCTGGAGCCGCTACTTATTGTAGCTACCCAATTGCCTCACGATGCTGGGTGGGCACCGGTCCCATACTGGCCGAAATACCATGAGAAAATTTCTTCCCCCATGGAGACTCGAACCAGCGCAAGTCCCGTAGCTCTGCCCAAGGCTTCCTACCTTAACCGCTCGGCTACGGCGCGGGACTACATTGATTTAATTTGTTTAATATTTTAGCAAAAAACAATACTGCTATTCTATGCCAGCCTGTGAATATTTGATGGGAGAACAAGTAACTGCTAGCGTCATGTTGGCCAACGTGATACCATACGTTCTCGCTAGAGCCAATTGCCAACATGTTTTTACTCTCAGATAAAGGGACTCTATCCCTAGTCCACCTGCATTAGTGCACAAGATAGAGTACACTAGCATGGGCAAGTTAGGGTGAAAAAATGGACGAGTTAGTGCACACTAGGTTACTTCAGAGTTGCTCTCGTATAGTATGGCTGAAAATATTACTCTAGATGATTAGGACTTGCTTTTTGTGACAAGCAGTGATGATACTTCAGGCTTCAGAACCATACAGCGACATGCGGTGGATCACAGCTTTATAAAGGGTAAGCTTGATCCTGGTAAGAGTATGAACGACTTGAAAAATGGATATAGTACTGATATTGCAGCATTATATTTGTGAACAAGATGTCGAATATGAATTTTGAACGTAAGCTTGGAATCAAAATGGAGTTTATGATACTTAACTGAAGTCTCAACACGCAATTGTTGAATTCTCAAGGTCATGGAGGGAGATCATCTGTGTAATTATATCAATAAGGAAGATAAACATTTCAAATTAATCATTGTCGTCGGCATTGAACTCGTGCAATTTAGCTTTGAATGTACCGAAAATGTACGGGAATACCAACTTATGAATAGCATAATACCTTTTTTATTCAATTTTACTGCGGTTTTAGAAAAAACAGTAAAAGCTCCTTATTCGTGGGGGATATGTTTCGCAAATACGTCGCGAATATGGAATGGTAATGTGAATGGATATAGAGGGGATACGTTCCAAGGTTCCAAAATATAATAATTATCAAAATAAAATCAATTGATGAGATTTTTGAACAATTTTCCTTTTACTCGACATTATAAATTGGCAGTCCACCGCTGTGGTCTCGAGGTAGCGTGCTGCCTTGTCACGCAGCGGGCCCGGGTTCGATTCCCGGTCGGGACAGTTTTCTGGGTGAGGTTTTTATCGGGATTTTTCCTTGCCTGTAAGACAAATGTCAGAAAAACTTCAAGGCCCAAACGGTCATATGGCCATCATCATCATCCTTCACCGGTGTAGAAAGCAACGGGAAGCTACCACACCTACAATTCCCTAGTAAAGCTGCAAACATAGCATGAAAATACTATGATCCAGTGAAGGACCTGCCCTCGGGCAGAATTACTATGGATGGACGGATAAATTGGCAACAAAGCGGAAGAGACGTGTGTTATTCAGTAAAAATTATTGCAACGAATGACAAGTTGAAATAATATATCACCGATCGTGGCGAGGGCGGCATTTATCAACAGACATACCGGCACGTGAAGTATTGCGGCGGTGGCTTTTAACAATAAACTTTATGTTTACTGACAAAGATTGTTTTACTTCGAAATTAATCTGTCCATTTGTTTTGAACCACTCTTTGTAAAAACCACTTTGGCACATGTCTGCAGTAAAAACTTTGCTGATGGTTAATAAAGGATACTAATCCGCGAATAAAGACATTTTTAGCCTCGAATACAGGAACTGTGTCGCAATTTTTTAACCCACTAATAATGAAAAACGCTTATAAGGGAACCGCGAATAAGGAGCTATTACTGTAATTCAACAGAAGTGAAAATAAACTGCGGATTTATAATAATTCTTCAATAATGTTAAATGTATGAAACTATGTAGTATGGTGTGAAATGTAGGCTATATTATTATACCAAACATGTAAAAACCGAACAACATATTACGATTCAGAATATCAATAAACATTTTAGTAAAGTAAATAATTTCACTTACTTTTGAGTTTTAATAAATAAACAAAATAATATTCAGGAAGAGATAAATAAAAGGATAAAACATGCTAATAAATGCTATTTGAGATGTATGGATGGATGGGTGGAGTACGTCGATGGAAGGAGAACTGCACGATGTAAAATCTTTAAAACTGGAGATTTGGTTAACGATTGCCAGCGAAAGAGAAGCCTGAAGAAAAATTACGAAGGAAGCCGTGACCCACCCAGGGTTGTTGTGCTGATAATAATGATACAAAACATTTTAAAAATTTAAAATAGAATGTATGTACAACATTCCTACATGTGCGTCTCGTCAACATATACTTTTTATTCCTACATAAACATGTAGAAATAATGTAATTACAAAAAATCCAGACTCTACTTTTGAAATACACTGTGTTGTTTACTGTCATGGAAAGGTATGATATAAAATTTGTGTTAAACCTGTTAGACTTCATTTAATATCGGTATGTCTTACGCAATCTCATAATGTTTATGTTTTACATGTGTAATAGATTCGACCTGTTCTTCTTTGTGTATATATTATTTCATAGTTTTAATTGTATTGTCATTAAGTTTATTGTATTACTAGCTAATACCCAGCGTGCGCTGGTACGCCTAAATAAATGAAAATTAATGTGCTTTTATGTTTAGTTGAAAAGTGGAAGGAAAAATAATTACCCCGTACTGATTACCCGGCGTTGCCCGGGAATCTATTTATCCCGATCTTCTTGACATAAATGAACTAAAATACGAAAAGTAATATGTTTTTTGTTTAGTTAAATAAGTAGAAGGAAAACATTTATATCGCAATTATTTTTATACCCTGTGCTGTTTGCCCGGCGTTGCCCGGGAATCAACTCATCCCGATCTTCTTGGCATAAATGAGCTAAAAGACGAAAACTAATGCACTTCTTATGATTAGTTGAATAAGTAAAATCAAAAATAATTATAAATCTATATCGCAATTATTTTAACATTCCCCGTACTGATTACCCGGTGTTGCCCGGCATAAATGAGCTAAAAGACAAAATTCGTTATTATGAGTTATCCGTAAAAGTATTCCCGCCATGTGCTGTTATGCTTACACAGTTATATACGTACTTGTTCCGATCTTCTTGTCATCAATGAAAGACAAAAATGGTTATTGTGAGTTATCCGTAAGGGATAAATACATGCTGTCGCAGACTTTTTTGTAGAGCTTTTTGAGATATTCAATTATGTGTGTATTTCTTATGGTTTAGGCAGCGTAAGCCATTTAAGCGTCCATAGAGCTACTCTTTCACGTTTTCCACTACAAAGGACGATTTTTAAGGGTGTAGGAGTTGAGTATCACAACTCTCTTATAGCCTATGTTCATCCCGGGAATGTCCTAAACATTTTTCAAAAAGCCGCACAAAGTATAAACAAACAAACAAACAAACAAACAAACAAACATTGATTTTTATATATTAGATTAGATCTCATTTATATAATTGTTTAGTCTATGCTATCATTGTGATTTTTGTACTTGAATGTAACATATGTTTGTCCTAATGAGTGGAAGAGAAGGCCACATGGCCTTAACTCCTCCAGGCTAAATAAATAAATAAAAATTAGCGAATAAAAATAAATGATGAACATTCCTATATTTCGATGTTTTTACTATTAATTTCATACATCTCAATGATGGATAAATCATATTTAAAGAGAAAAATTATACGCTCAGACCGGGACTTGAACCCGGGACCCTTGGTTTTCTAGTCCAAGTGCTCTACCATTTGAGCTACCTGTGATTTATCCATCATTGAGATGTATGAAATTAATAATAAAAACATCGAAAATAGCCGTACTGGCATTTATAATGTAATGTATAATTCCCAAATGTGTCTTCTTAATATAGGAGCCGCCATTTGCAAAAATAGAAGCAAAGGCTTCAAAGCATTTGGTGGGCATTACAACGTATATAGAGAAAGATTTGCGTTTAGATCGGTACTTGCTCAGGTAGCTCAAATGGTAGAGCACTTGGACTAGAAAACCAAGGGTCCCGGGCTCAAGTCCCGGTCTGAGCGTATAATTTTTCTCTTTAAATATGATTCCTATATTTATTTAACTCAACTTAAAAATGAATGATAACATTAAAAATAGGTTACAAATTAAAATTATTTCCCCATAGAAGTAGAAATACGTCTTGTCATCTAATATTTCACCACCAACAAACTATTATTAATATCTTTAAAACAATAAATTTTTAACATTTTCTTTAACTTCTAATTATATATCTTATTAATTTGTACCTGTATTTAGTTTGTTTTTTGTGTAAACAAGTATTGTTATAAAAGGGGGAAAGGCTTCATATGACGCCACACTTTTTTAAAACCTTTGAATTTCGAATAAGTAAATAACACGTATTGTAGGTCTCCTATAAAAGTTCAGTGTTTTTATTGTGTCTAAAAGTCTTTCTGTAATGTATTAACATTTTATTTTAGTCATACTCCGCGGGCGGATTTTTATAAGTCCTCAGCCAAGTTTAAGTAACCAACGTAATGTTTGTAAGTCGTACGTTGCGTGGTCACTTGTTCCAAGGTCGCTTTTTAGTCTTGGAAAGTCCTTAAAAGACTAGATGCTATAACATCGCCTTTCACAGAATGGTTAAGAGTTGTAAAATGTGCATGAATGAACAATTAGTATAAACTATTTAATAGATTCATTAAATTCTAAGTTCATTCCTTTTTTTGCCTTTTTTTGGCCATATTTAAACATTTTTGTTCATATCTGTAATGTTATACCTTCAGGCATATTTTCTTACCTTTTAGGTCATAGAAATGCACCCATTAGTTATAAAAATTTCAGCCGCGGTGGACTAGTGGTTATATCTCTTGCCTCTGGTCCCGAGGATCGTGGGTAAAAACCCAGGCAGGGCCCATGGCTCTTTATAGGATCGAAATATTCAAGGAGCAGGTCCTCCGGGAGAGACTTCAAGCTATGGGCCCCGAGTCTGAAGATATTCAGGCTCCTAGAAGATCCTTAAGCCTGAAAAATGCCTCTATGCAAAATTTACCGGCCTTCTTTACCCTATTAATACCTTAATTGACTAAAATATGTCTCATTGGGTCGCTATGTCTACCGCATACCATTCATGACATATTTAGGGAAATAAGCTTAAATAAATTAACTGGTCTAGCAACTCGTAACAAAGGCCCAACGTTGGGGCTGTTACGCCATTGTTGACAGGTAGATGATTATAAAAATAATGCTGTGTTTTAAACTTATATTATCATTTTCTTTAGCACCCAGATCGGATTTGAACCACCCGTTCCATCTCCACGGATACGCGTTCTATGTCATGTACGAAGGGCAGTATCTCCCTAATGAAACGTACAATGACGTTTTCGCCAAGATGAAGAGCACAGTAATGTCGCAGTCTCCAGCACCTGCTCTCAAAGACTCCATTGCTGTTCCATCTAAAGGCTACGCTATTATCAAATTTAAGGCTGATAATCCTGGTAAGATTTCATAAAATACACAAACACACACACACACACACACACACACACACATATATATATATATATATATTGATTTATATGTTACAACTATATTTTTGACATTTAGTAATGAAGACAAATATGGTATGAAAAGAAAAATAAATGCCTGAGTCGGGATTCACTAAATATACGGTCACACGTAGAAATTCAGTATATAATGTAAATGGACAGCTAATGACAAATGAGGGAAATATTGAGGAAGTGGCTGAATTCAAATACCTAGGAACAATAATCACAAATAGGAATGAGATGCACAAAGAAATTAAACATAGGCTCAATTCTGGAAATGCGTGCTATTATGCATTGCAGAGACTCTTGATATCCCAACTCCTTTCAAAAAACGTTAAGCTGAAAATATATAAAACTATTATTCTACCAGTTATATTATATGGGTGCGAAACATGGACTCTTACTTTAAGGGAGGAAAGGAGATTACAAGTATTTGAGAATAAAGTACTTAGGAAAAATTTTGGACCAAAGAGAGATGAACAGACAGGTGAATGGAGAAGACTCCATAACAATGAACTACATGGTCTTTATAGAAAGCCAGATATAATAAGAACAGTTAAGTCTCGTAGACTGCGATGGGCAGGACATGTTGCACGTATGGGGAATGAAAGACTTGCATGGAAGCTTCTTATAGGAAAGCCAGAGGGAAAACGCCCAGTTGGTAGACCAAGAATGAGGTGGGAGAATAACATTAACTATGATTTGAGGGAGGTGGATTATAGGGGAATGATTGGAAAGTATTAACTCGGGATAGGGATATATGGAGAGCGTATGTCCGCGCGGCCATGAACCTACGGGTTCGATAGTGCCAGTGAGTAAGTGAGTCGGGATTCGAACCCGAGTCTCTAAACTTTGTATGTTTAGAGCTCTAACGATCTGAGCTACTCAGGAACCCTGACACAAATATTTATTTTTATTATATATATAAGAATATTAAATGTTTGTGTTAGGATTCCTGAGTAGCCTAGTTCAGATCGTTAGAGCTCTAAAAGTATAAAATTTAGAAACTCGGGTTCACAATTTCGTATGCAGCGGGCACGAGTTCGATACATAGTCGGGAGAAATTTCCTGGATGAGGTTTATTCTGTGTTTTTCCGCACATTTTAGGCGAATTCGTGGAAACTTTAAGGCCCAAACTGTCCTGAAACATCCTCTGGGCATAATATTTATCATCCATAATTACATTCTCATTGTTTGGTATAAATGAGTGAATAATGTGTCTTGTCATAATTGTATTCTTTGTCTCGAAGGTGGCCTTGGAATTGAGCTGATTACTCATTCAGAGAGTACCTCAATTTTCTTGTGTGGTAAAAAAATAAGTATATGATGTAGAGTTAAATATCCTCTCCCAACAAATCGTGTTCCTTTAACGCCCGTGTGGCGTAGGGCACGTAAAAGTACTAACAAGGCAACTGTTTACAATTGCATGACGAAACCTATATTGAGATTTCTTCCAGAAAAGCGTTGTGATGTACAAAGTCGAATAAAAAATATCTGCCGTTTTAACTGCAAGACACATTAGAATCCAGCGCCAAATCTCTCATTTAAACTAAAGGGAGGTAAAACAACAACTGAATTGGTAGAATGGATAACCCTCACTACCTGCTGTTCGGACCGCATCCCGTCTTACTTCAATCCGTTCTTAACCATGCAGGGAGCCCATCTGCTCCATACAGTTGCCATTGCTAAATTCTGGCGTCGATTTCTATGCCTCAAAGTTAAAAAAGACAATTTTTTTTGGACACGGCCTTGGTACATCTTCTCTGGGAGAAATTTCAAGGTAGGTTTGGGCATGAATTGGTAAACAGTTCTCTTTTAAGGTAAAGAGACACGAAATTATAATATTTGCAATGAAAGTAATTGTATTCCATTTTGTAGGATACTGGTTTTTCCACTGCCATTTCATGTATCATCTAGCAACTGGAATGGCCGTTATCTTCAAAGTGGGAGAAGACAGCGATATGGGGACGCCTCCGGCCAACTTTCCGACATGCAACAATTTCATGAACACTTTGTACGGAACATGTTCATAAATTATATAATACTTTATAACATTTTGTACTATCAGAATCTCCGGCCAACTTTCCGACATGCAACAATTTCATGAACACTTTGTACGGAACATGTTCATAAATTATATAATACTTTATAACATTTTGTACTATCAGAAATTTTCAATATTTGTATTTAGAGTTTTGTGAAATATATTAAAAATAAAAAAAATGTCTTAAAATGCAATTTGAACCTGGTTCATCAAGTATACAATCAATGGAATAATTTTCCATCCTGAAAAATCGAGGACCCCGGCCGGGTTTGAACCAGCGACCCTCGGGAAGAGAGGCAAGGAACATGACCACTAGTCCACCTCGCTGACTCTCATGTTTTTTCTAGCACTGGCACTATCGAACCCGTAGGTTCATGGCCGTGCGGACATAAGTTCTCCATACATCAGAATTTTGGACGCCGATCATTCACAATCGAGTCTACGACAAGGGAACACAACCTATAGAAACACTCGCCACTGAAGATGTCCTCCGCAGTTGAGGGAGAAACGTCTGGAAGAAACACCAGTTATAGACCACGGCCAATCTTAACACTGTAATACAATTATTAAGTTGGGGCAACTGGAAGTTGGAGTTACGTTACCCCAATGTTATGATAGGTGATAAATCATAATATATTGAAAAAATGTTATGTTTTTATGTCCCACGATATAGCAGAGTGGTATAAGGCATGCTGTCTCGATACAAAGACTTGCGCTGGTTCGAGTTCCCATGGGGGAAATAAGTTTCTCATAGAATGTCGGCCAGTTTTGGATCTGTGCACACCCAGATTCGCGAGGAATTTGTATAGCTATAATGAGTAGCGGGTACAGGTTGAGAAAATCAATTATAACGACTAGGGGACCCGACATCCTGAGCACATGTCACCCATATACTGGCTGAATGATCATCGACCTATGTAATTAGCACATGTGGATGTGAGGAAAGCAGCCGACTATTCGACAAAAAGGTTTTCTGACCTGTCGCGCCGCGGATATTATTTTTTTACAGCAGTTAACCTTCATTTTTCAATACCACATGCAACAACAAAAAATGAAAACAATAAAAAGTTTTAGAATCACATACATAACACGAAATTTAGAACAAATTTCGCTTTGAAATTACTGTTACGTTTCCTTAAAACAAAATTAAACATAAAATGATATCTTATCATAATAATTATATGTAATTATATGTATGGAAAAGATAAACTATCAATACACATTGCGACGCCATGCTTTTAAATGTCACGATCATTTTATGTACGTTCTTCTTCTACGTCACGGTTTAGGCTTATTTACTAACCTGTTCCGACTCCAAACTGCTGCTGTTTCCATCTTTTCTTTGGTCTTCCCAAACTTCTTCTTCCTCGTGGTGAATAGTTGTAGGCTGCTTTTGATATTGTATTCTCAGTCATCCTTGCTAAATGTTCTTTCCAGTTTGTTCATTTGATTCATATTCTATTAAAAATAACTCACTGGCACTATCGAACCCGTAAGTTCATGGTCGCGCGGACATAAGCACTACATAAATTGTTATCCTGAGCTAATATTATCCAATCATCCTCTCTATAATCTACTTCCCTCAATCATTATCGATGTTATTCTCCCACCTCATTCCTGGCATAAGCACTAGATGCTTTGTCTCTAGTTTTCTATAGAGTTTTCGTGTATCTATTTTGTTCCCCATTCGTGCCACAACATGTCCTGCGCATCGGAGTCTTCGAGACTTAACTGTTCTTATTATATCTCGTCTCTCATAACGATTGTGTGGCTCAATGTTTTTGCCTATCTGTTTATCTCTCTCTAGCACAACAAAAATCCTTCTTCTTCGGTTTTCCCCCACTTATAGGTTTGCCATCTTCTGTTTCCATTTATCTCTATCATTCCAATCTCCTTCTTCCAAATTCCTATCATCCATTATGGTTCTGATGTAGGTTTTCCATTTCCATCTTGGTCTGCCACGTTTATTTCTTGCAAGGTATATATTTTTTTGGCCATCTTTCATTTTCTATTCTTTGTACATGGTCATACCATTTAAGCGTTTGATTTTCAATCCTCTTAACAACAGATGTGATGACATTCATTTCTCTCCAAAGGAATTCATTTCTTATTTTATCCTGTCTTGTTTTTTGGAGGCTTCTTCTAAATCAATTAAATTCAACTGTTCTAATTTTATTCTTTTGTAATTCCGTCAAGGACCAAATTTCACTTCCATATGACAAAAAATTCTGTATTATGCACTTATAAATTTTCATTTTAGTTTTCTTTGTAATATTTTTCTTCCAAATTATTCCATGTAATGTCTTAGTTGCATTTTTTGCCATTGCAATTTTAGTCCGTACATCTCTCTCACAGGTACCTAAACTTGTAATTATTGACCAAAGATATTTTAAATATTCGCATTTTTTTTTATTTTCCTTGTTTCAAGTATGAAGTCATCCATATCCTTTCCCAAACACATATATTCTGTTTTCTATATATTTATATTCAGTCCCCTTTTTTATATTCTTCCATTAGTTTATTTATCATATATTTCCAACCATCTTCATCCTCTGCAAAAATTATTTGATCATCTGCAAACAACAATGAATGCAGTACATTTCCTCCTATAGGAATACCCATTTCACAACATTTTTTATACCATAAGTTAAGAGCCTGGTCTAAATAAATGTTAAAAAGAATTGGTGACAAACTGCATCCCTGCTTAAGGCTTTTATTCATTGTGAATTCCTCTGTTAAATTATTCTGTATTTTTATTTTAGCTTTTGTATTACTATAGACTATAGACCCTCCTAACAATATTAATCCATTTATCACTTATATTCATATTTCTCATTGCCTTCCATAACAATTGTCGAGGTACACTATCAAATGCCATCTCTAAATCAATAAAGGTCATATGTAGTTGTTTATTTCTTGCTAGGATTTTCTCTTGTAATTGTCTAATACAAAAATATCAATACATGATCTTCCACTCCAGAATCCTAAGAACTTTATTCTCAAATACTCGTAATGTTTTCTTCTACCATGAAGTAAGAGTTCATATTTCGCATCCACATAGCTGGGAGAATAGCAATGATACATATTTTTCATTTAATCATCATCATCATCATCATCATCATCATCATCAAGAGCGTCAAGGATTAGACCTACTGATCTGTTTCGATCTCATGTTGGAATTGGTCTATCCATGTTTTACTGGGTCTTAAAACATTTCTTCGTCCTTGTGGTTTGTAATGAAGAATCTGTTTCGGAATTCCTTTGTAATGGTCCATCCATTCATCTCTGCATTGTGAGAATTCTGTCTAATAGTTTGAATATATTCGTTCTTTTCGTATATCCTCACTTCGCCTTTGATCCATTATTATATAGCCAGCCACACTCCTCTGAAACCTCATTTCTGACGTTTCTATTCTTTGTTCTTGGTTTTTTTTAATTTAATATTTTTCCAATAAATATCTTATAGTAGTCCACCGCTGTGGTCTAGAGGTAGCGTGCTGCCTTGTCACGCAGCGGGCCCGGGTTCGATCCCCGGTCGGGGCAGGTTTTCTGGGCGAGGTTTTTATCGGGGTTTTTCCTCACCTGTAAGACAAATGTCAGGAATACTTTAAGGCCCAAACGGTCCCCGAAATCATATGGCCATCACCTTCATCATCATAATCATCCTTATCATCATCGTCATCCTCATCATCACCATCATCCTTCATCGGTGTGGAAAGCAACGGGAAGCTACCACACCTACAATTCCCTAGTAAAGCTGCAAGCATGAAAGTGCTATGATTGTGGTGATGGACCTGCCTTCGGGCAGAATTACTATGGATGGATATCTAGGAATTAAAATAAATAAAAATGGAAGTTATGAAGAGGATATAAGAAATATTATTAATAAAGGAATATTTGCTATTGCTTGCCTCAATGAAATATTGTGGAATAGAAATAAAGGTAATACAATTAAATTCATATCTATCATACTGTTGTTAAAAGCATCATTACGTATGGAGCAGAACTTTGGCCAATAACAACAAAAACAAGTAAGTATCTTTTGGCAACGGAAATGGGTTTTACACGAATGGTAGCATTAATTTCAAGAAGAGAAAAAAAAATTGAAATTCAGTTATAAGGGAGATAATTAAGATTGGAGACACTATTTTAGATTATATAAAACTCGGCAATTAAGATGGTACGGACATGTCCTGCGAATGGAAGAAGATCGGCTACCAGAATGTGTTTTGGAATGGAAACCTGAGGGAAGACGAGGCAGAGAAAGACCTAAAACCTGCTGGAGTTAGGGATATGTTTATACATGAAGGAGAAACATCTACAACCAGGAGATTGGATGGACCGACATAATTGGCTATTAGGAATCTGACGATGTCAAAGATCATCTGTCTATCTATATTTTAGAGATGTTAGAACAAGTGTATTTGTAATGGAAAATAGCATGGATTTGCAGAAAGGAGGCCATGAACAATGTATGTTCGCATCTCATTCTTGTTTGCAATTATTGTTCGTAAGTACTTTAATTGAGCCACTCATTCTAAATTTCCTCTTTTTCCATCAACTGTCCATTTCTACTTAGTAAAATATATGAAAACCTACTTGGTTGTTCAACATACTTCCTTAACTCAATGTCAAAATATTAAAATAAATAAATCTATAGCTAACCTGTTTCACACTTCACATTCCATAGGAAATCTAATGACACCTCAAATTCCAATTCGAAAAAAAAAGGTGAAGTTGTTTTTACGACATTTCTGGCTTTTTCCCCTGGTTTTGACGGAACTGTAATCCATTTCTTAGGTTGGGGCAACTGGAAGGCGGAGTTACGTTACACCGATGGTATGATGGGTGATAAATGATCATGAAGCGCCAGGAAAGTCATTAACCTTAACCTAACGAAAATTTCAGACCATGGGCAACCACAGGAATAATTCCCTTCTAGAAAAAAAATTATGGTCTGACCGGGAATCGAACCCAGGGAACCTCATGAACTGTAGTCAAAAACACTTACCACTACCCACGAGACTGGTCAAATGTAAATTAATATAAATTGTTTGTTTAGCATAACATATCGTTGAAGAGTTGTTTTGTTTATTAGTTCAGTCAAAAAAAGTTCAATAGTGAACTATACCATTATAAATGTACATCTATTTATGATCTATGATGCATTAGCCCATTCTTGAGCCATAGCCTCTCCTTTGTAAGGGGTTACTAGAACAAGCTAATTTTAGTTACCTTATTTGCTCATAGATGTCATAAATACATCCGATTGAGGGTCTTTCCACTTTTCAGCGGTTGCCCTTTTACCAGCCGGCTGCTGGCCCTTCACATCCACATGTGTCAATCACAGAGGTAGATGATCAACAGCCAGTGTAGGGGTGACATGTGGTTAGCATGTCGAGTCCCCCAGCCGTTATAGCTGGTTCCTCAACCTGGAGCCGCTACTTATTGTAGCTACCCAATTGCCTCACGATGCTGGGTGGGCACCGGTCCTGTACTGGCCGAAATACCATGAGAAAATTTCTTCCCCCATGGAGACTCGAACCAGCGCAAGTCCCGTAGCTCTGCGCCAAGGCTTCCTACCTTAACCGCTCGGCTACGGCGCGAGACCATAAATACATAAGGACTTTATTAGACTAAAATTAAGATACATACAATGTTATTTACAAATATGGATCGCACGGGCAGTAAGCCGTACGTGCTGTTGACAGTCCGTTACAATAAGTTGATGTTTGGTAATAGTATACTTCAAACAAAAACGAAAACACAATAATATTACAATTACATAGCAATACAATTACATTATACATTAACTTAGTTATGTAGAATTATTAAGAAGTAATGGTACGTGTCATAGATGGTATACAGTACATATACCGCACCGACACAATAAGATACCTCCGAAAGGCAACTAAGATATTACTGGGACACTGAGGTTGGTAAATTTTGCTTAGAGGCCACTTTAGTCTTAAGAATTATTAACGAGCCTGAAAATCTTCAGACTCGGGACCACGGCTTGGCCTCTTTAGGCTTACGGATTTTTTTACGAGCCTAAAAATCTTGAGACTCGGGACCCACGGCTTAAAGACCCCCACGGAGGACTTTCTCCTTGGATTTTTCCGTCCTAAAATCCATCGACCCAACCAAGTTTGAACCCGCGACCTTGGATTCCCGTGGAACGAAAGATAAGGAGCATAACCACTAGTCCAACGCGGCGAACACGCTGTATACATGTACATACGTAGATTAAACACAAACAATTTAAGTCACATTTGGTTAGTTTTAAATATTGGTTTCTAAATCATAATCGCTAAATTGCCAACATAGGGGTCCTCATCCAGGGGATATGTGGATGGCGACCACAAGGTGCCCAAGCTGTGCAAAACATTTCTTCCACTTACTTGTGTTTTGCACTGTTTTAACTTTACTATCTAACCTCCCTTGGTTAACTCTTGTTATTTTCGACCCCGACGCTATTAGGGCATCCGAGGGCTAGGGGGTCTTTCCTTTCTTCCATTTCTTCTTTCCTTTATTTTCTTTTCTTCTCCAGAAAAGCCTGACCAGAGGCTATAAGATGGCAGGCCCATCACTGGTCTTGCCTTCCTTTGGCCAGCAACCAATCGAAGGGACTATTATTATGCTTTCAAATCTTATACGAGAATTTCCCGGAGGGAAAATTTTCTATAGGATCGTAACAGGCCTTGGCCTAATACTTGGAAGGAAGAAGAAGAAACACAAACAATTTAAGTCACATTTGGTTAGTTTTAAATATTGGTTTGTAAATCATAATCGCTAAATTGCCAACATAGCCCATAGGATACAACAATTATTGGTTTAATTAAATATTTTCAATAAAACAGAAGAATTAGAATGAGTAGAAATTACTTAAATATATGTCCAATTACACGGTAAAAAAAACAGTTTTATACGATTTCGTTTTCACTGCAGTCCGCCACATTTAAATAACCGACGTGATAAATTTATTTTTTACCAATTTAAAGCATAAACTTAGAAAAATAAAACAAAACATACTAAGCTTATATTTTTCAGTTCTTTTCAAGCGTAAATATTCTTAATTAGGTTGAATTCCGGTCGGTTATTTTTTTAATGTCTAGGCCTATTACCGAAAAAAAATTATATTTTATTTAACACATTCGTTATATATTGTTCCCTTAGTGTATTTAACAATAATAATAACGATAACAATAATAATAAAGATAACAATAATAATAACTGTAACAACAATAACAATAAAAATAACAATAACAATAACTAAAACAAGAATAATTATTCGTTATCTCAGTCAAAAAATTAATTTATTAAGTCGACGTTACAATCTCCTTGTAAGAGATTATTTTCATGACATGGTTGTTTAACAATACATAGTTACAATCACCAAGACTTTTTTTTTCAAATTAAAAAAAATAAAATTCCAATTTATTTATTTATTTATTTTTTTCCAAATGCCCCAGGTTTGTCTTTCGACATTCCTGGTTTCTCTCCTGGCATGGCGTACTTGTAACCCACTTCTGAGGTTGGGGCGCCTGGAAGGCGGGGTTGCGTTGCCCCGATGATATGATGGGTGATGATAATGGTGCGCCAGGAGAGTCCCTAATCCTAAACTTAATCTAAGATGAATATGAATGATGATGATTGCGATGGCCATGTGATTTCGGGGACCGTCTGGGTCTTAAAGTTTTCCTGACATTTGTCTTACAGGTGAGGAAAAACCCCGATAAAAACCTCACCCAGAAAAACTGTCCCGACCGGGAATCGAACCCGGGCCCGCTGCGTGACAAGACAGCACGCTACCTCGAGACCACAGCGGTGGACAAATTCCAATTTATGATTTATAATATTTTAACAATAGAAACTGGAGGCAAAAATAAAAACAATATAACAGCAACAATAAATAGAGGTGTAAGACAGGGATGTCCACTTATATCCTCCCTTTTTAATATTTATATTGACGATATATATAATTGGCAGATAAATTTGGACTCACATTTCAAAATAAGAAATAAGATGTAGGATACCTTACTTTTTGCAGACAACCAAGTTATAATATCTAGTTCAGAAGATGGTCTACAGAAATCGCTCTTTCACTTAAATAACATTATACAGAAATATAATTTCAAAATATCAATAAGTAAAACGAAAATCCTAGCTTTTAAGGGATCAAATACCGTAAGAGCTAAAATAATTCTGGAAGGGAAACCTATTGAAAAAGTGAACCATTTTAAATACCTGGGTTATGAAATCTCCTATTTTAAAAATGAAGATATATTTAACAAACTTAATAAATTTAATTATATATGTGGAACAATCAAAAGGATATTTAAAAGCACAAGAAAAGAAACAAAACTAAAATTTTATAAAGTAGTGGCTGTCCCCTTACTATTGCATGGTAGTGAATTTTGGGTTTTAACTAAAAGGGAAGAGAAGATCATAGAAGCGGCTGAAATGAGATTTCTTAGAAGTGTGGCTGGTTGCAAACTTCTAGATAAGAGAAGAAATGAAGATATTAGAAATGAGCTAAATATCTTTAAACTCTTACATAGAATAAAATAATCTAGAAAAGAACGGAAAGAACATGTTCAAAGAATGGAAGATGATCGCATTCCCAAAATTATACTTAAATACAAACCAAAAGGACACAGGAATGTTGGTAGGCCGAAGATGAGATGGATTCAACTTTTTGAATGAGAATCTATGAGACCGGAACAAGTCACATGGGCTTAATCCGTGATTGTTGATCATGATATTTTAACAATGAATCAATTGTTTCCCACCATTCATTTAAATCTTTTTCTTCAAAAAAAGATTTTCTTGGTGAAGGTAACAATGTATTATAAACAATCATGTCTTGAAAATAGTCTCATAGAAGGAGATTGAAATGTCTCCTAATAAATTATTTTTTTTACTGAGATAACGATTCACTTTTGTTATAATTATATCTAATATAAAAAATGAATGAATCTTTATTTGTACTTTATGCGCGGCCATACCGTTGATCAGATTGTGATTTTTTTTGCAAAATGTTCAGGAGATTGCCGGGATGAATATAGGCTATAAGAGAGTTGAGATACCCAACTCCTACTCCATTAAAAAAGGACCCTTTGTAGCGAAAAACTTAAAAAAAGTCATTTTTTTACACTTAAATGGCTTACGTTGCCTAAACCTTAACAAATGCACAAAATTAATGTACACAGATTGAATACGTAAAAAAACTAAAAAATAATCCGCAACAGCATATGTTTATCTTATACAGACTATTTAACTCATGCCCCAAATGGGAGTCAATGACCAATCACGTTTCAATGATTTCTGTTTTACAACCAATCAGAGTCGTGTTTCGCCAAATATTTATCAGTGTTATGATTACCATATTAAAGAAAGCTCCTCCTTACAATATTGCGTTCCTTTGGCAATAAATAGTATGATCTGGTTGCAGTGATAAAAGAAGCAGTAGAAGCGTACCTATCGTTTCTCATTTGTTTTCAAACATCGCCGTTTACATTAAATATATAAATATTTTAAAATAACTATAGTTAAATAATGATTTGTGAGTAAACAGCTTAATTTTATTCGTTAAATAGTCCTAACAAATGCCACTCTTGATTTCCAAATTCTCTAGATAAATTCACTCCTCACTTCATGAGTCGTGAATTTATCGATAATTTGGAAATCACTCGTGGCATTACTTATGACAACACACGATAGTCATTTTTGTATTTCGTTGATACCAAGGAGATCGGGATAAGGAAATTCCAGGGCAAGCATGTGCTACCATACCATTCATCCGATTGTCAAGGGGCTTTTTGCAAAATATTCAGGATGCCCGGGAAGGTTATAGGTTATAAGAGAGTTTTAATTCTCAAATCTTCATCCGTAAAAATAATCATCTATAGTGAAGAAAAAAAGAGTGAAAACATGTCGCTTTCTGTAAGTGGCTTACGTTGCCTAAACCATTACAAATACACAAAATTATTGTATACAAAATTGAATATGTCAGAAAACTCTACAAAAAAGTTCGCGGCAGCATATGCTATCTTTTAAGGATAACTCAGAAATAACCATTTTTGTCTTTCATTGATGACAAGAAGATCGGGATAAGTAGATTCCCGGGCAAGCATTAGCAGCGGACGGCGGGTAAACTTTAACCCTAAAATTAGCAAAACACAAATTTCTTCTGTTAGTTATTTGAATGTGGCGGACCGCAGTGAAAACGGAATCTTGTATAACTGTTATTATTAGGTATATTGTATAATTATACACACATTTAAGTGGTTTATTTTTGTTCTTTTTCTTCTGATTAATTAAAAATATTAAGTTAATTGAACCAACTGATGTATCCAAAAGGATACATTACGAATTTAAGGGTTAATGGATAACTCAAAATAACAAAATTTGTCTTTCAGCTCATTTATGCCAAATAAATCGGGATGCGTAAATTCACAGGCAACGCTGGGTAATCAGCACGGGGCATTTAAAAATAATTACGATATAAATTTATATTTATTTTTCCTTTTACTTACTCAAATAAATGCAAAAACACGTGGTCATTTAGTATTTAGGCGTAGCAGCGCACGCCGGGCATTAGCTAGTTTTTTTATAAAAAATGTTGACTCTCGTAACAATAGATTTTGCAGTTGAATAATGGAAATCATTTCTCGAATCTCTATAAAACGGAATTTGAAAAATAATATGTAAAGTTTTGGGTACAGTAAGAAAATTGAATATAGAAAAATTGGAGATCAATAAGGATATGTATACAATAATAAGTTGTTATTGTTTTACTATTATTTATTATTTTGAAAACACCATAGCGTAAAAAATAATGTACAACGCACGTTTGTGAAGTGTTTTACAGAATCTCTGAAATTAAAAACTTCGCTATCGCTTGGTTTTTAAACATGTTTCCTCCCTTCTGTAAAAACCACTTCCCAACCTCGCATCGTAATATTCTATTGATTTCCATGTACATAAGGAATCTCCATCTAGGGGCAGTGGTCAGAATTCGGGATGCCTTACATGTAACACATTATAAGTTTTAGCAATAAGAATCGTTCATTCATTTGAACAATCTAAATATTCATAAATCAAAAAAGGATGTAAATGCAAAAATATCTGAATTTTTAAGAATTTTAGGGTTAATAAATTCTAACTTCAAGCCACAGTTAGTCCAAAAGCATTCAAGATTAAAAGTGTATAAAACACTGGCTCTTCCAACTCTTTTTATGGTAGCGAAGTATGGACGTTGAAACAGAAGGACATACAGAGACTTAGATCTGCTGAAATGAGATATCTTCAGAGGACTGCAGGATACACACTACTAGATCACAAAAAAATTGAAGACATCTTAGAAGAATCACACATGGAACCTTCAGAAAACAAAATTTCTGATTATAAGTCAAGATGGATACAACATGTTCATCGAATGTAAGATCACAGAATACACAAACAAATGTTAAGATATCAACCTGCAGGAAGAAGAAGACCAGGACGTCCACTCAAAATACTTTTGGATGGTGTTTCTCTTGAGACCGAAACAGGTCAACAAATTGCCTAAATTCGTGAATGTACTATGATGATGATGAAATATTCACTAGACATTTTTCAGGAACGTGTTATGTTAAATAACATTATCTCTATAAAATGTAGGTGGTTTGATGTTTTAATGTGCGGAAAATGTCGATATTTGTTTTTTCGTAACTTTCTTTATCAATATGTGTTTACATAAGTACAGGAAACTATGGACATTACTAAGAATTTGTGGACAGCATGTACATGCAAAACAGTCTTCTCAATGATATATTAATTAAATCGAGTAAGAAATTGTCTGCCATTCGCTCTTAGCAAAATATTAGTAGAAACACTTGCAATGCCCCATTTTGATTATTGTGATACTCTTTTTACAGACTTAAATACTGTCTTTACTCAAAGATTTCAACATGTTCATAATTCATGAGCACGTTTTATTTGATGATATTCACAAATTTGACCCTGTTACACTGTCCCTGGAACAGTTATCGTGGCTTCGTCTAAGAGATTATAGGACTGTCCGTTCCCTATCCATTCTCTATAAAATACTTCACACATCATCGCCTAATCATTTATCACACCGCTTCATTAGACTCTCCTACACACATAACCTTGACACTCGATCCCATCAGCACATTGTCCTTTATATCCCTCCTCATCACACTGTGTATTATTCATTATCTTTTACAGTCTCACTTGCCAAAACATGGAATTCCCTTCTGCCCTATGTCAGAGACTGTCAAACTATAACATCCTTCAAAAACAAACTAAAGAATTATTTAATAACAAACTAACTTATACACCTCACTGATAGTATTCTTTTAACAATTAACAAATTAAATTATTTATGAAAATAATATTAAGAATAACAAATATTTTCATTTGTTTTGTTTTAAATATTGTACAACCGTAAAATTAGATTTTTATATCTCATTATTTTTCTTCATTTTTTATGTACATTAGACAGGGACAGTCTACCAAACAATTTAATTGATCTTGCTTGAATACATTTTTATTATTAGTTTTAGTCTTAATTTTAACTAACATTAACTGGTTACATTATAGATCGTAATACGGGTTTTTTAGTCAGAAGGAGGATCCTATCCGCTATCCGAGATATTAAGTTTGTTAGTGATAGGATATCATACATAATTCTAAAGGGTAAACGACATGATTTTATAATTGTAAATGTACATGCCCCCACAGAAGATAAAGATGACAAGATCAAGGATGAGTTCTATGAAGAATTAGAATGCTTATTTGATAGCCTTTCACGATATCATATGAAAATTGTCTTAGGAGATTTTAATGCAAAAGTGGGGCGGGAAGATATATTCAAACCAACAATAGGCAAATTCAGTCTTCATGAAGATAGTAACGACAACGGAGTTAGATTAGTCACATTTGCCACATCAAAGAATCTCATTGTTAAGAGCACAACATTTCAGCATAAGGATATTCATAAATACACCTGGACGTCCCCAGATGGAGAAACTCGGAACCAGATAGATCATGTATTAGTGGATAAACGCTGGCACAGTAGCATCATTGATGTTAGATCAGTTAGAGGGACAGACTGCAATTCAGATCATCATCTGGTCAGGGTGAAAATCAGACAACGGCTATCGCTTATGAGTGGAACAAACGCTAAAGATGATTCTGTAAAATATGAATTAAAAAACTTGAAAAATGATGAAATGCGGCAAGAATACCAAATCAAAATTGCTAATAGATTTGAAGTACTGGAATTTTCATATGACAATGTGGCAAACGAAGAAGAAACTGATATAAATAAAGAATGGGAGGCTATAAGAGATCCTATTAAATTGTCAGCATCAGAAAGCATTGGTTGTTTAAAAGAGAGGCAAAACAAGAAATGGTTTGATGAGGAATGTGCTGACATTGTAAAGAAAAGAAAGCTAGCAAAAATGAAATGGTTACACGAGCCAAATGAGGTAAATTTAGAGCAATTGGGTAGTGTTAGACGGGAAACCACCAAGTTACTAAAGAGTAAAAAGAGGGAATATTTGAGAGAGAAGATTAATGATCTTGAAATGAATGCAAAAAATAGGAACATTAGAGAATTATATCAGGGAATTAGTATAGAGAAGAAAGGGTTTCAGGCTAGAACAAACATAATTCGGAATGAAAATGGGGATATGATTGCAGATTCCAAGAGTATATTAAATAGATGGAAAAGTTATTTTAATCAGCTATTAAATGTACATACAGAACAGGACATTGAGGAGGATAAGTTACAGACAGCAGAAATGCTAGTCGCAGAGCCAAGTGCATTAGAGGTTGAAATGGCAATTGAAAAATTGAAGATGTATAAAGCATCAGGTTCAGATGAGATCCCAGCAGAACTGATAAAATCAGGGGGAGAAAAATTGATGGACAAGATACGCTGGTTGCTTAGTATGATTTGGGAAAAAGAAGCTCTTCCAGACGAATGGAAGGAATCAATTATCGTACCAATTTATAAGAAAGGAGATAAAACTGATTGCAACAACTATAGGGGCATCTCATTACTTTCAACTTCGTACAAAATTCTAACAAATATATTAGTAAGCAGACTTACTCCCTATATTGATGACATTCTAGGAGATCATCAATGTGCATTTAGAAGAAACAGGTCTACAACAGATCAGATTTTTAGTATAAGACAGATTTTAGAAAAGAAATGGGAATATAATGGTACTGTACATCAACTATATGTAGACTTCAAAAAAGCATATGATTCAATTAAGAGGGAGAAGTTATATAGTATCCTGCTGGAGTTCGGAATTCCTAAAAAGTTAGTTAGACTTATACGAATGTGTCTAAATGGCTCAACGAGTAGGGTGTGTGTAGGCAAACAGTTTTCAGACACTTTTGAAATCCAGAATGGGTTAAAGCAAGGAGATGCACTATCTCCTCTACTATTTAATTTTGTACTAGAGCATGCCATTAAATCTTTAGAGAATGAGGAAGGCTTACAACTCAATGGTATTAATAAGCTGTTAGTTTATGCTGATGATGTAGTACTACTGGCCGATAGCGAGGAGATACTAAAGGCCAACACGCACACACTATTGAGTAACACTAAGAAATTAGGACTGGAAGTAAATATCAGTAAAACTAAATATATGGTCACACGTAGAAATACATTATATAATGGAAATGGACAGCTAATGAGAAATGAGGGAAATTTTGAGGAATTGGCTGAATTCAAATACCTAGGAACAATAATCACAAATAGGAATGAGATGCACAAAGAAATTAAACATAGGCTCAATTCTGGAAATGCATGCTATTATGCATTGCAGAGACTTTTGATGTCCCAACTCCTTTCAAAAAACGTTAAGCTGAAAATATATAAAACTATTGTTCTACCAGTTATATTATATGGGTGCGAAACATGGACTCTTACTTTAAGGGAGGAAAGGAGATTACGAGTATTTGAGAATAAAGTTCTTAGGAAAATTTTTGGACCAAAGAGAGATGAACAGACAGGTGAATGGAGAAGACTACATAACAATGAACTACATGGTCTTTATAGGAAGCCAGATATAATAAGAACAGTTAAGTCCCGTAGACTGCGATGGGCAGGACATGTTGCGCGTATGGGGAATGAAAGACGTGCATGGAAACTTCTTGTAGGAAAGCCAGAAGGAAAACGCCCAGTTGGTAGACCAAGAATGAGGTGGGAGAACAACATTAACTATGATTTGAGGGAAGTAGATTATACAGGGAATGATTGGAAAGCATTAGCTCAGGATAGGGATGTATGGAGAGCTTATGTCCGTGCGGCCATGAACCTACGGGTTCGATAGTGCCAGTGAGTAAGTAAGTAAGTAATATAATAGATATATTTTTGATCAAATTTTTATTTAGTATTTAATATTAGAGTTAATTGAGATTGTTATATTGTGATGTAATATATGTTTGACCTGGTGAGTGGAAGAGAAGGCCACATGGCCTTAACTCCACCAGGTTAAATAAATGAATCTAAATCTAAATATTTTCATTATCTAATTTATATGTGTGGTAAAATGTTTAATTTTATTGATGTTTACTTCCATTCAGTTTCTTAGTGCGTTGTATGTAATTTTTGTTGATAGGTTAGGGAGGGGAAGAATACCATACACCGGATTAGTTTACAGTTAACTGAACTATATCAATTATTTATGAAAATAATATTAAAATTAACAAATAATTTAATTTGTTCAAATGTTGTATATCCGTAAAATTAGTTTTTTTTATATCTCATTATTTTCTATTGTTTTTTATATAGGCCCCTACATTAGACAGAGGCGGTCTACCAACAATTTCATTTATCTTGCTAGAATACATTTTATTAATAGTTTTAGTTTTAATCTAAACTATCATTAACTGATTGTATTATAGATCATAATATAACATATGCTCTTATCGGTAAAATCATCATTTAGTATTTAATACGGAAATATCAATTAACAAAACTAAAATTATGGCATTTCATGGGAAGGACCTCATACAAAGTAAAATCTGTCTCCAGAATAAAATTTTAGAGAAATCTAATCAATTTAAATATCTTGGATATTATCTCTCTATCTGGGATGAAAAGGATATCCCTGAAAAAGTTACTAGTTATAATAAAAGTTTAGGAATTATTAATCAAGTTATGAAACCATCCCTTGTACAAAAAAAACACCAGATTACGTTTATATAACACTTTGGCTAGACCAGTGTTGACCTATGGTAGTGAAGCATGGACACTAAAAAGACAACATGAAAGCAAAATAACGGCTTGTGAAATGAGATTCATGCGCAGAACAGCGGGTTACACCAGATGGGATCGGAAAAGGAACACCGATATCTTAAAATAATTGAACACTACACCAATTTTGGAATATATTAAACAGTACCAACTAAATTGGAAACACCATCTTGAAAGAATGAGTTCAAATCGGATCCCCAAAGCTGTTTATAATTATATACCAAGAGGACGAAGATCACTGGGCCGTCCTATGAAACTATCGAGGGAAAATTTTCTATAGGATCGTAACAGGCCTTGGCCTAATACTTGGAAGGAAGGAAAAAGAAGAATAATTTAATATTAGAGTTAATTATGATTGTCATATTCTGATGTAATATATGTTTCTCCTGGTGAGCGGAAGAGAAGGCCACATGGCCTTAACTCAACCAGGTTAAATAAATAAATAAATAAAAAATAAAACAAATATATCAGTCTACGTAAATTTATTTGTCATTTAAGTTTATGGGCATGAAAGTTCCCGGAAACATCCATATTCTGGACTAACAACATACGTCTCTTATATAAAAGCACAACATGTTCTAATATGTATAGATTTGAAAAAAAATGTGCTTTTAGCGAATTCTGAAAATGTGAAGATCTATTGAAGAGATTTTTTCAAACTTTTTACAAATCTTCACAGACCCTATCGAGTAGACACTGAAAATGACTATGATCAAAATTTATATATATATCCATCCATAGTAATTCTGCTCGAGGGCAGGTCTTTCACTGTAATCATAGCATTATCATGCTATGTTTTGCAATTTTACTATGGAATTATAGGTGTGGTAACTTCCGGTTGCTTTCCACACCGGTGAAGGATGATTATGATAATGATGATAGCCGGAAGATTTTCGGGGACCGTTGGGCCATAAGCTTCCTGACATTTTTGTCTTACAGGTGAGGAAAAAACCGAAAAAACCGAAAAAACCGAAAAAACCGAAAAAACCTCACTTAGGAGCCTATCCCGACCGGGGATCGAACCCGGGCCCGCTGCGTAACAAGACAGCACGCTACCTCGAGACAACAACGGTGGACTATATATATATATATATATATATATATATATTGGCAGACCAAAAATGAGGAAGAGATTAACATTAACCATGATTTGAAGGAAGTAGATTCGGCAGAGTATGATTAACATTGGCTCAGGATAGGGACGTGTGGAGAGCTTATGTCTGCTCGGCCATGTATCTACTGATCAGATAGTGCCAGAAATTTAGTTAATTATATGTGTGTGTGTGTGTGTGTGTGTATGTATATATATATATATATATATATATATATAGTGCATGTGAGTCCGTTAAAGCTCTAGCGGCCGCAATATTTGTTTCATCGGTACTAAACTTGGCATACAGCAATTAATTTAAGAATAATTCAGAGTGTGTTAACCAGAAAAATGGGACGATTAGGTGCAGGGGTTTATGTGAAACGAAAATTTAACAATCTCCGTAGCAGACGCAAAATTCGATGTTTTATAACTCAGCCTTTATAATTAATAAATTTTAAGGAAATCAATGTAATAATAGTGATAAATGAAACTCGGTAGGTCTATTTGATATTAAAGTAAAATATCAGCGACATACGGCCATTATAAATGAGCGTTTACCTGATATCTGAAAATAACAATTGACTCTAGCAACTGCCATATTTGGTTCGACGTTTCAATCTCCTTTGTATGAGCATTGAATGGACAAAGATATTTCAGAGAGATGGTGTAAAACATATTTCTTTTTTTTAATACAAATTATCTTCTTGGTAATCAAATATTAAAATATATATACAGTCAATATGCCCATTCCACCAATTAATGCTTGAAAAGGTCAACAAGTTTCCACAGCCAAGCTGTCATTCTCAACACCAGATACCAGATAATATTATCAATTTTGTCTTCAGTCAATAAGCTGTCATTCTCAAGACCAGATATTGACTGAAGACAACATTGATCATATTATCAATTTTGTCTTCAGTCAATAAGCTGTCATTCTCAAGACCAGATATTGACTGAAGACAAAATTGATAATATCAATTTTGTCTTCAGTCAATAAGCTGCCATTCTCAAGACCAGATATTGACTGAAGACAAAATTGATAATATTATCAATTTTAATTTTGTCTTCAGTCAATAAGCTGTCATTCTCAAGACCAGATATTGACTGAAGACAAAATTGATAATATCAATTTTAATTTTGTCTTCAGTCAATAAGCTGTCATTCTCAAGACCAGATATTGACTGAAGACAAAATTGATAATATTATCAATTTTAATTTTGTCTTCAGTCAATAAGCTGTCATTCTCAAGACCAGATATTGACTGAAGACAAAATTGATAATATTATCAATTTTAATTTTGTCTTCAGTCAATAAGCTGTCATTCTCAAGACCAGATATTGACTGAAGACAAAATTGATAATATTATCAAATTTGTCTTCAGTCAATAAGCTGTCATTCTCAAGACCAGATATTGACTGAAGACAAAATTGATAATATTATCAAATTTGTCTTCAGTCAATAAGCTGTCATTCTCAAACCAGATATTGACTGAAGACAAAATTAATAATATTATCAATTTTGTCTTCAGTCAATAAGCTGTCATTCTCAAACCAGATATTGACTGAAGACAAAATTGATAATAATATCAATTTTAATTTTGTCTTCAGTCAATAAGCTGTCATTCTCAAGACCAGATATTGACTGAAGACAAAATTGATAATATTATCAATTTTGTCTTCAGTCAATAAGCTGTCATTCTCAAGACCAGATATTGACTGAAGACAAAATTGATAATATTATCAATTTTGTCTTCAGTCAATAAGAGTCATTCTCAAGACCAGATATTGACTGAAGACAAAATTGATAATATTATCAATTTTAATTTTGTCTTCAGTCAATAAGCTGTCATTCTCAAGACCAGATATTGATTGAAGACAAAATTGATAATATTATCAAATTTGTCTTCAGTCAATAAGCTGTCATTCTCAAACCAGATATTGACTGAAGACAAAATTAATAATATTATCAATTTTGTCTTCAGTCAATAAGCTGTCATTCTCAAACCAGATATTGACTGAAGACAAAATTGATAATATTATCAATTTTGTCTTCAGTCAATAAGCTGTCATTCTCAAGACCAGATATTGACTGAAGACAAAATTGATAATATCAATTTTAATTTTGTCTTCAGTCAATAAGCTGTCATTCTCAAACCAGATATTGACTGAAGACAAAATTGATAATATTATCAATTTTAATTTTGTCTTCAGTCAATAAGCTGTCATTCTCAAGACCAGATATTGACTGAAGACAAAATTGATATATCAATTTTGTCTTCAGTCAATATCTGGTCTTGAGAATGACAGCTTGACTGTGGAACCTTGTTGACCTTTTTAAACATTAATTGGTGAAATGGGCATATTGACTGTATATATATTTTAATATAATTTCTTATTAAAATATTTTAATCATAAATTGGAATTTTAAATTTGTTCTTTTAAATTTGTAAAAAAAATGTCTTGGTGATGGTAACTATGAATTATAAAGCAACCATGTCAAATGTCTAGAAAATGATACACAAGGAGATTGAAACGTCGACTTGAATACATTAATTTTTTAACCGAGATAACCATTATTATTATCATTATTATTATCATTATTTTTTATTACTATTACTATTATTATTATTATTGTTATTATTATTATTGTTAACTTGTGTCGGAATAATATTTATAAAAACATTAAAAAAATAAATATTTTTTCGATAATCCAGTGAAATAGAATCATAATAAATAATAGTTGAAAAAACTAAAACAACACGCTTTATTAGAAAACAGAATTAAAAATGAAAAATAATTTTAATTTCCTACACGATTGGGATACAATTAAAGTGGTCAACAACAAAAAAATCATCTCCAACACATCTAGAATAAAACTAGAGTTATCTACAAAAAAATAATTTTACCATCAAAAGCGCGAGGTTCCTCTATATCAATTAATATATTTGATAATTCACAGATATTGGTAAAAGTAAAGTCTCTAAAAAGAAAACGTAAAAACCATAAAAAGCACCCCACGCTTTTGATGGTAAAATTATTTTTTTGTAGATAACTCTAGTATCATTGTATATGTGATGGAGATGATTCTGTTGTTTACCACTTTAATTTTATCCCAAGCGTGTTGGAAAGGCCTATAAAAATTATTTTTCATTTTTCAGTTCGGTTTTCTAATAAACCGTGTTGTTTTAGTTTTTTAAAACTATTATTTATTTTTTATTTTTTAGTTTGGTTTTCTAATAAAGCGTGTTGTTTTAGTTTTTTTAAACTATTATTTATTTTTTTAGTTTAATTGATTGTCATAAACCGGAATCCCATGAACATTTAATTGTTTACGATATTTTTAGTGTCTAGGCACGAATATAATTATATATTTTTTTAAATTATTATTATCTAACATTATTATAATATTTTTGAATATTTTAATATAGATAAATAGTTACAGTTAATCGTATCCTTCTCATATTTTTTGAATAAATTACAATGTGGTAAGTTTACAAAATTGTCATTAATATTTTACAGAATAAGATAAACATGTAAATATCTTTAAATACGATACTATTGTAGTATGACCTAAAAGTAATACTCTTCTAAAAAAAATCCTCCGGGCCGGATTTGAACCAGCGACCTACGCATTACTGAAATTATATGCCACTACAGTCCACCGCTCTGCCAACTGAGCTACCAGAGGTATAATATTAATTTCTTACAACGATGAACTAAAAATTCGGTAAGTCCGCAACCTATTATACCGGTCTTTATTTTTTTGATGTCCTGATGATCCTAGCCAGGATCTTAAAAAACATTCATGAAATTATTGCATTGTTATTGGTCCTTTACAAGTATGCAACGTTTCAAGTCGATCCAATATGTTTAAGTGGGTGAAAATCGTGTTGAAAGATTCCGTTATATAGATAGATATATACAGGCCAAACTAATATAAAGCATGTAAACAGGACTTGCCGAAGAATCCACTTAATTCTTGTGTAATGGAAATTTTATGTTGCATTTTAACATTTTCACATAGGGATTTGTTGAGTCCATTAAAGGGCTAATATTAAAATAAATGTCTCTTTTTTAAAACAGCAAAGTATGACCATAAATTAGACATACTAAGGTATTCACTTAGTTTTATGCAGTTTCACAGTGAATAAATTTATATTTATTCTGTTACAAACGACACAAATTTAAATGAGTTGGGTAGAATTTTTATTTTATTTTATCAAGAACTCATGCGTGTATATTTTAATGTCAGCGATAAACTACTATTCAATGTTTTAACTGAAACAGGTTATACCCACTCTACATGAAAAATAGTCAAAATGTTTCAATTCGTTTTAAGATTGATGGATTTTTTGAAAGTGACAAATACATTTGTGTCTTCAGAGTTTCTCTGATAGCGATTTTTAATTAATATTTCTTTTATGTATTTTTTAAGAATAACAATAAGAAAAACTTTATTCAGAACACATTTTTACACGATACTGACTCCTGTATGATCAAGTGTTCGTTCTCGCAAGCAATTATTGAGTTACAGAATTTATAACCCGAAAAGTTACCCTTATGTTAATAATAATTTGGGGATTATTTTAATGTAATTCTTAATTTAAATTATGATTTAAATAATCTCAAACTAAATATTATTTATTTTATAATGTTAAATATTATAGATGATTTTTGTAACATCGATGTGAAATGTAACAATGATTACGTCACATATATTGTAATGGTAAAGAATATATACTTAATACACAGAAAAAGATTACGACAAAAGAATGTTCGAAAGATATGGGCCTAAGTCGGCCGAACATTAAAAATATGATTGGATATTGAGAAATGAAGGCGAGCGTATCGTGTTCTTTCTTGATGATTTCATTACCAATTAGAAACTGACATGGTAATTTTCAACAAAGAAGTAGAGATTGCTACAAGAATATGATAAAGATGGACGCCATTCAATCTTCTCAAAATAGAAGTTTATTATATTTATTGTGTATTTATTGAATTATCTTAAAATATATAGAAGAAAAACAATCAAAATTACGTGAGTAGTGAACTTAATTTTATATAAGAAATAGTTTAATAGTGGCGTAATTTTTATAAGAAATAAAATAGCATATAAAAAGTTGATATATGGCTATTAAAGTAATTCGAAAGAATATTTAAATATTATTCAAATAATATTAAAGTGAGGAAAAAACCTTATATAATTAAAGAAGATTTATTTAATTTTGTTTAACATAATTAAACAATTCAAATTGTGAATACGACCAATTTGAAGATATATTAAATCAATAGTCATCAGATTAAATTCTCGAAAGAATAATATGAAGTTTCATCTTTATCGCTAAATATTGTTTAATAAATAATTTATAGAAGAAGTAAATATTTTATTTCATAACAAAATGTCATTACTCGCTATAATTGTGATAAGTAACAGCTCCCTTGAGAAAGAAAAACTTGCAGGTGCAATTAAATAAACAAACGAAGGAATATTTAATGAAAGAAATTCATTACCTAAGAATACCGTTCCAAATATTGGCGCCGCAACGTGGCCCGAAATTAAAAACAAGTAACACCGTTCCAAATTTAATACATCATATGTCTGTGTATCCCTTTTCCCCGTTACTAACTTACTTATTATAGGCTTTCCACTTTACAGCAGTTCGCTCTTAAAACCTGCTTTCCAGAGATACCCATCTTACAATTGTCCTTCTTCCATACTCTTCTTCGTCATGGCATATATTCCCTCATACAATTTTCTTCTAGTAAAAAGAAGGAATATCAGAGAGAAGATTGAATGCAAAAAATAGGAGCATTAGGGAATTATATCAGGGAATTAGTATAGAGAGGAAAGGGTTTCAGGCTAGAAAAACATAATTCGGAATGAAAATGGGGATATGATTGCAGATTCTAGGAGTATATTAAATAGATGGAAAAGTTACTTTAATCAGCTATTAAATGTACATACAGTCGCAGAACCAAGTGCATTAGAGGTACGAATGGCGATAGAAAAATTAAAGATGTATAAAGCATCAGGTTCGGTTGAGATCCCAGAAGAACTGGTAAAATCAGGGGGAGAAAAATTGATAGATAAGATATGCCAGTTGCTTAGTATGATTTGGGAAAACGAAGCTCTTCCAGATGACTGGAAAGAATCGATTTTCGTACCAATTTATAAGAAAGTGGATAAAACTGATTGCAACAACTACAGGGGCATCTCATTACTTTCAACTTCGTACAAAATTCTAACAATTATATATTAGTAAGCAGACTTACTCCCTATATTGACGACATTCTATGAGATCTCCAATGTGTGTTTAGAAGAAACAGGTCTACAACAGATCAGATTTTTTAGTGTAAGACAAATTTTAGAAAATAAATGGGAATATAATGGTACTGTAAATCAACTATATGTAGACTTCAAAAAAGCATATGATTCAGTTAAGAGGGAGAAGTTATATAATATCCTGCTGGAGTTCGGAATTCCTAAAAAGTTAGTTAGACTTATACGAATGTGTCTAAATGACACAAAGAGTAGGGTGCGTGTAGGCAAACAGTTTTCGGACACCTTTGAAATCCAGAATGGGTTGAATCAAGGAGATGCACTATCTCCTCTACTATTTAATTTTATACTGGAGCATGCCATCAAATCTTTAAGAGGATGAAGAAGGCCTACAACTCAATGGTATTAATAAGCTGTTATTTTATGCTGATGATGTAGTACTATTGGGCGATAGCGAGGAGAAACTAAAGGCCAACACGCCACACACTGAGTGGCACTAAGAAGTTCGGACTGGAAGTAAATATCAATAGGGGTGACATGTGGTTAGCATGTCGAGTCCCCCAGCCGTTATAGCTGGTTCCTCAACCTGGAGCCGCTACTTATTGTAGCTACCCAATTGCCTCACGATGCTGGGTGGGCACCGGTCCTATACTGACCGAAATACCATGAGAAAATTTCTTCCCCCATGGAAACTCGAACCAGCGCAAGCCCCGTAGCTCTGCGCCAAGGCTTCCTACCTTAACCGCCGCTCGGCTACGGCGCGGGACATTTCCAGTTCTAATTATTATCAACTCGGTACCCTCTACAAGTCCTAGAAGTTTGTAAGGGTAATTTTAGAGCACCCTGTATAAACAAATCCAACTAGGCAACACTTTAAAACTTATGCAAGAGCAATATGTAAAACTCATCATTCTCTTATTACAAATTTAAAAAGTGATTAATTTAAATCAAAATTTTAATTTAATAACCTATTGCTCTTCTTTAACTTAATTATTTTTAAAATTTCTAAAACAACAACTAGCTTTTTTCATTTGTTGAAAACAAACTTTAAAACTTGTATTAAAACAATGATCATGTTATTAATTTTGTATTTTTAATTGTTTCGTAAAGGCATATTCTTTAGTTCTGAACGACTAGTTTCAGAAAACTAGTTTTTTCCAGTGAATAAATACGTACACAGTCCTGTAATTTGTCTATTTTATTATTTCCTTTAACATAGTTCTAGGAATATATTTTCCTGACACAGTAGTTCATACACTCAGATTATAGCGAAAAAGTTGATTTTTGAAATATTAGTGACGCAAGTAACAAGCGAAAGAAATTAATTTAATTCAAAACTTAATTTTAACTACTTTTCCTTTTTCTGTATTCAATACCAACTAGTTTTAAGTCATTTATCTGTGTTTTTAAACCTTATTTCCCTAATTTATTTATGTCTATAGCATTACTGGCAATTCCCTAGTAAGACCTCCTTCGGGCAGAATTACTATGGATGGGGCATTACTGGGTAAATTTTGTAGAACCGTGAGTGGCCAAGATCTATGGGTTTTTTCTACACTATAATTAATAATATATTTTCAAATGAATAATTAAATCATTGGAGACTTACCAAATGTCAATCAATGAAGCAAACAGTTGAGACCTGAAATAAAAAATGTATACATGAAAAATAGTTTAAATTAAAATACCGTTTTATTTTATTCACTTATTTTGAAAAGACAATATATCCAATTTTTTTTATTTTTTTATTGGATAAATCTGTTCTGTGAACTGAGCTGTTTTTTTTTCTTTTTTTGGTATGGCTATTTAACTCATACCCTAAATGGGAGTCAATTACCAATCATGTATCAAGGAATTTTGTTTTACAACCGATTACAGTAGGATTTCACCTCGCTCTTTATCGAATTCTCTTCGCCAGCTCTTCCTTTTGTGATAAAGAAGCTCCTCCTTTTCAATATTCCGAACAGATCAGAGCATTACTTTGCAGTGAATAACTCTCCAACAAATGCATTGAATATAGCAAATAATGAACAGATTTCTTCGAATTACACATTTGATGATTGTATGTTCAATAATTGTGTTTTTAAATAATCATTTTACTAAGTTGTTTCCTAAAAAAATGAATTAATAACCTATAATGTTGGTTATAATATACAGTTTTAAATGTTTCATTTTTTCTCCACTAGGGTGTATTCTTACAATATTTAGATCCTATCTGGCACTAAATAATATGAAGTTGCAGTGGATGAACAAATAAAACATAACCAAAACTTTCTCATTTGTTTTCAAACAATGCCGTTTACATTATATATAGAAATATTATACAATAACTATATTTTAATGATTTAAGAAAAAACAGCTTAATTGTATTCGTTAGATGGTCTTAAAAATGCTACTCTTGTTTTCCAAATTCTCTAGACAATTTGAAAATAACTCCTGGCATTACATATGATAATGCATTTTATGAAAGTATAATTTATATCTGTTATTCTCTCAGTTATATTATATGAATGCGAAACAAGAACTCTTACTTTAACCCATTCGCCTCAAAAGACGAGGTAGACTCGCCGGCAGTTAAATGACCTTCAACTCAGAGGACGAGTCACACTCGCGTAACTCTGCTGTTATATATTTTGCAAAATTTTGTACATCCCTTAGCAGGTAGTCTTTTGTTAACATTTATGAATAGTAGAGGAATGTGTTCTGCCTTCACCCTTATTGTGATTTCAAGAACCGTTATATTTTGTTTGTTTTGAATGTTTGGAAATACACAATATAATTTACGGTAACTTAAATCGGGTTCCTGGGGAAATGCATTGGGCATTAAAATCGGAAGCGAATGGGTTAAGGGAGGAGAAACTATTTTCCTTGTTTGACAGTTATGCATCAACATTCTAAGAGCGGGAACATTTGGTGCCTAGTTGATGCAAACTTTAGATTTGCATTATGAATATCTGGTTTCATAGCCGTTTGTTTCAAAAACACAGAATCTCTGACAGGACTGAAAATGTTTACATTTTCTTTAATAATTAGGCTGCATTTAAAGATTTGCCGCTAAAAGTGTGCGTACGCTTACTTCATGAGCCAGTGCAACAGATGACATCAAAATCTCAATTTTCTAAAGCGTGGCTTTTAGCCGGTTGATGTATAACTACGTTCAATTATTTGTTACATATCGAGTTTCGTTCTAAAATATACTTACTTACTTACTCACTGGCACTATCGATCCCGTAGGTTCATGGCCGCGCGGACATAAGCACTCCATACATCCCAATCCTGAGCTAATGCTTTCCAATCATTCCCTGTATAATCTATTTCCCTCAAATTATAGTTAATGTTGTTCTCCCACCTCATTCTTTATCTACCAACTGGGAGTTTACCTTCTGGCTTTCCTACAAGAAGTTTCCATGCACGTCTTTCATTCCCCATATGCGCAACATGTCCTGCCCATCGCAGTCTACGAGACTTAACTGTTATTATATCTGGCTTCCTATAAAAACCATGTAGTTCATTGTTATGTAGTCTTCTCCATTCACCTGTCTGTTCATCTATCTTTGGTCCAAAAATTTTCCTAAGAACTTTATTTTCAAATACTCGTAATCTCATTTCCTCCCTTAAAGTAAGAGTCCATGTTTCGCACCCATATAATATAACTGTAGAATAATAGTTTTATATATTTTCAGCTTAACGTTTTTTTGTAAGGAGTTGGGACATCAAAAGTCTCTGCAATGCATAATAGCACGCATTTCCAGAATTGAGCCTATGTTTAATTTCTTTGTGCATCTCATTCCTATTTGTGATTATTGTTCCTAGGTATTTGAATTCAGCCACTTCCTCAAAATTTCCCTCATTTGTCATTAGCTCTCCATTTCCATTATATAACGTATTTCTGTGTGTGACCATATATTTATTTTTATTGATTTTTACTTCCAGTCCCGACTTCTTAGCGCCACTCAGTAGTGTGTGCGTGTTGGCCTTTAGTTCCTCCTCGCTATCGCCCAATAGTACTAACATCATCAGCATAAAGTAACAGCTTATTAATACCATTCAGTTGTAGGCCTTCTTCATCCTCTTAAAGATTTGATGGCATGCTCCAGTACAAAATTAAATAGTAGAGGAGATAGTGCATCTCCTTGATTCAACCCATTCTGGATTTTAAAGGTGTCCGAAAACTGTTTGCCTACACGCACCCTACTCTTTGTGCCATTTAGACACATTCGTATAAGTCTAACTTTTTAGGAATTCCGAACTCCAGCAGGATACTATATAACTTCTCCCTCTTAACTGAATCATATGCTTTTTTGAAGTCTACATATAGTTGATGTACAGTACCATCATATTCCCATTTCTTTTCTAAAATCTGTCTTATACTAAAAATCTGATCTGTTGTAGACCTGTTTCTTCTAAACGCACATTGATGATCTCCTAGGGTGTCATCAATATAGGGACTAAGTCTGCTTACTAATATATTTGGTAGAATTTTGTACGAAGTTGAAAATATATTACTAGACGTATAATTAAGGTGATGTGCTAATCACATGTCACTCGTTGACATCTGTAGGTAAATAAGTAAAACTAAACTAGCTTGGCTACAAAACTCCAACCTAGGGAGCACCCGTGACCACGCCCGGAACGTGCGGATTCTATAGATATACTAGTCAATACCCGGCGTGTGCCGCTACGCCTAAATAAATGAAAATTAATGTGCTTTTATGTTTAGTTGAATTAGTGAAAGGAAAAATAATTATAAAATTATATTTTTATAGCTGATTGCCCGGCGTTGCCCGGGAATCTACCTAGCCCAATCTTCTTGACATAAATGAGCTGAAATTCGAAAATTAATGTGTTTTATGTTTAGTTAAATAAGTAGGAGAAAAAGTTTGCATCGTAATTATTTTTAGATACCCTGTGCTGTTTACCCGGCGTTATCCGGGAATCTACTCATCCCGATCTTCTTGGCATAAATGAGCTCAAAAAACAAAAATTGATGTACATCTTATGATTAGTTGAATAAGTAAAATGAAAAATAATTATAAATGTATATCGTAATTATTTTAAGATTCCCCGTGCTGATTACCCGGTGTTGCCCGGGAATATACTTATGTCGTTCTTCTTGGCATAAATGAGTTAAAAGACAAAATTTGTTATTGTGAGTTACCCGTAAAAGAATACCCGCCATGTGCAGTTATACTTGCACATGAATCTACGTACTAGTCTCGATCTTCTTGGCATCAATGAAAAACAAACATGGTTATTGTGAGTTATCCGTAAAAGATAAACATATGCTGTCGCGGACTTTTTTTATAAAGTTTGAGTAATTCAATTCTGTGTACATTAATTTTGTGTATTTGTTATGGTTTGGGCAGCGTAAGCCATTTAAGCGTCAACAAAGCTACTTTTTTTCACGTTTTCCACTACAAAGGACGATTTTTAGGGGTGTTGTAGTTGAGTATCACAACTCTCGTATAGCCTATGTTCATCCCGGGAATCTCCTGAATATTTTGCAAAACGCCCTATCAAAATCGGATCAACAGTATGGCCGCACATAAAGTATGAACAAACAAACAAACATTTATTTTATATACTCCGTATTAGATTAAGTTTTCCATTACATGACATCATGAAAAGACGTATGAAATGAAATGATGTGGTTAAAATGTGGTGCAGTAGACATACGTGAATACACTGTAGAACAATGAGTAAATAAGGCATTTTTTCGTTTTCCTATTCATGTAGGTAATGTTTCTGTTATTGTTCCTGTAAGGAATGCAAAGAGTAAGTGAGATAGAGAGAGATAGATAGAGAGAGAGGGAGGGAGAGAGAGAGAGAGAGAGAGAGAGAGAGAGAGAGAGAGAGGAGGGAGGGAGAGGGAGAGAGATACTCTGTGTGTGTGTGTGTGTGTGTGTGTGTGTGTGTGTGCGCTTAACTCAGTGGCGTAGCCCGGCCCAAGTGGACCCAAATCCATATAAAAACTCCACTTTTTTACGAATGAATAGGCCTAATGATCTGTCCTAACATAACTGCATCCGCAGATATAGTATTTTCATGTCTAGAATATTGTATTGCTGCTATGGGAACGCTGTTGCCACTTGACGCCGCAGACTGTGTGACATACGTAGTAGGAAATGTATCTCCCTATTCTCCTTCTAGCGTAAGTACTGCATCTACATAACTTTACGGTAGAATTATTTTCACTTCTGCTACTAAAATGTAAATTCTGACCATTCTAATGTGGTTACTGAAGAACGACATTTGGAATGTTATAGTTTGTGATTACAGAAATGCTAGTAATTTCAGAACATTCTCGCTGAGTAAACCACACGTATTATTTTAGTTCCTTACTCTTCTTTGACCACGGCTGTACATAGCAAAACAAGTTTCGTTGAAAGGGGACAGTTCAGTAACAATCTCCGCTAGCCGCTGTTCTGGTAATTTAATTCACTCCCCAACTATATTACATAATTTTGTGATAATTATACTTCCCATAATTTCCATAAATCGGGGAACCACTTTCTTAAAAAATTACGAGTGAAACTTACTCACTTAATTATTTATTTCAAATGAAATAACTATAATTCAAACGCACATAAAGGTCACGTTTACTGGCAAGAATTTCTCCACAAGAGCATTGCCATTTTCTAGACGTTAAAACCCCCATAGAAAGTTTTCTGTATTATGACTAATAAAAACCCAAGACAACTATGTAAGGTACAAGGCTTTATAATTTAGCAATGCTATGCATGGAGAAGAAGACATTATGGGATTTGTTGAAGGGCCCATTAATACTGAGCGACAGATTCGTTTGCTGGAAGATCTTGATCACTCAAGTTCCCATTATCAAGCGTTTGTACAGCTAAGAGCTGACGAGATGGCAAGAACAAGGAATGCGTGACGTAATACTAGAGTCAACATTTCTATTGCATGCTCTTATTACTACGTGTGCTGAAAATATTAGTCGCGTTTCTGGATGAATATAAACACAATCTTTATAAACACTGTAATGAAAATTAAACAATGTTTTTTTTTTTATTTTTTCGCTTGAAGTTCTAAAAGGTTAACTTATTTTTGATTTACGAGACCAATATTTTATTTAAATTATTAGAACTATTGTTAATGTTAATACCTTTATATATATGTATTACTTTCTTTTGTGGGATCTGAGTTTTTTCTTCAAATCGAAAACATTTATTGTCTACATTATTAAGATTAGAATTTATTGTACTTTCACTTTATCTTATTATATTTTTATCTAATCTCTTTTAATTATGAATTATATTTTAGAATAGTTTTTTTTAACTTTTTCTTTGTCGTTTTCTTTCGTTTACACTGTTGTCCTTTTTTGTTTTACCTTTGTTAACCTTTTTTATCTTATTCACACATACAAGCACAAGACCAGGACACACACCCAGACCCAAGGTGGAGATTTAAAATCCCATACCCTGCCGGGAATCGAATCCGGGTCGCCGGAGTGGAAGGTAGGGGCTCTACGGACTACGCCATGGCAACGGACTGTTAGTAACAGCAATCCATAGATTCATAACACGGCTGTGAAACAAAAGAGCGCACGATTAATACAATTCAATGCACAGAGCCGTGTACACCGGGGATTCACAGCGATAACAGCCTCCACCTCTTCATACCCCGCTTGTCTTCTTGTGAGCTATTAGCTGTAGGTAAATGGCTTGCATAATTGTTTATCTTCATTTTGCATGTTATTAAACAAGACTAAGTACACTTGACGGCAGCGGCGTTGTCAGGATATGTGTCAGGTATTTTCTTAACTCCTCAATATGTGGACTTACCTAAATTAATTAGTCTGATTAGGAAAAGAGAATGAGGAAGTTTACAACTCAATGGTATTAATAAGCTGTTAGTTTATGCTGATGATGTAGTACTATTGACCTATAGCGAGGAGATACTAAGAACAACACGCACACACTATTGAGTAACACTAAGAAATTGGGACTGGAAGTAAATATCAATAAAACTAAGTGTATGGTCACACGCAGAAATGCATTATATAATGGAAATGGACAGCTAATGACAAATGAGGGAAATTTTGAGGAACTGGCTGAATTCATATACCTAGGAACAATAATCACTAACATGAATGAGATGCACAAAGAAATTAAACATAGGCTCAATTCTGGAAATGCATGCTATTATGTATTGCAGAGACTTTTGATGTCCCAACTCATTTCTAAAAACGTTAAACTGAAAATATATAAAACTATTATTCTACCAGTTATATTATATGGGTGCGAAACATGGACTCTTATTTTAAGGGAGGAAAGGAGATTACAAGTATTTGAGAATAAAGTACTTAGTAAAATTTTTGGACCGAAGAGAGATGAACAAACAGGTGAATGGAGAAGACTTCATAATAATGAACTACATGGTCTTTATAGGAAGCCAGATATAATAAGAACAGTTAAGTCTCGTAGACTGCGATGGACAGGACATGTTGCACGTATGGGGAATGAAAGACTTGCATGGAAGCTTCCTGTAGGCAAGCCAGAGGGAAAATGCCCAGTTGGTAGACCAAGAATGAGATGGGAGAATAACATTAACTATGATTTGAGGGAAGTAGATTATACAGGGAATGATTGGAAAACATTAGCTCAGGATAAGGACGTATGGAGAGCTTATATATGCGGGGCCATGAACCTACGGGTTCGATAGTGCCAGTGAGTAAGTAAGGCAAGTGTAATATTGGTCCACCGCTGTAGTATCGAGGTAGCGTTGCTGCCTCGTACACAGCAGCCCGTGTTGGATCTCCGGTCGGGACAAGTTTCCTTGTAAGATGTTAAATATAAAATTGGTACCTGGTAAGTCATTCGTCCTCAACTAAATTATTGAACTCCATTAAGCTATTCCAATATGGAGGCCTTTCAAAAATAATGTTTCATCTTCTGCTTTTTAACTGGTACTGATGTTATTGTATGGGTTTTATAACGGATTTATGTCTGCGGGTGTGTTCTCATTGAGTAGGTCTGTATTCTTAGCTTCTTTTAGAATCTCTATATCTTCAAGGATGCTGATCCTGTTATTATACTATCTGTGAAAAGTTTCCTTGTGATGGTTTTTTCTTCGGAATTTTTCTTCATCTTTAAGACAAATGTCAGGAAACTTTAAGGCCCAAACAGTTCCTGAACATCATCTGGCCATCATAATCACTATCTGCCAGTCATAATTAGCATTATATTCGAGATGTTTCATGTGTGTGTGTGTGTGTGTTTTGTGTTGTCTCAGAAGAGGCCCTGGCACTGAGCTGATCACTCATTCAGTGAGGCGCTCCATGACCTTGTGTGGTGAAACGGATATTATGAGATACATAGTTAAAATCCCTCTCCCAACAGGTCGTATTACTGTAAGGTCCGGGTAGCGTGTGGCACATAAATGTACCTATAAGGTGAGAGAAATGTCGGCTATAATGGCTGAAGAGTCCGGTATGTTGACCACATGCCATCCTTATATTAGCTGGAAGATTGTTCACCTCCGTAAATGATGGGAAGCCAGCAATCAGATGGTAGCCATAAGTTCATATAGGCCTGTCGCGCCATGGATATATTTTTTTTTAGTTTCTACGCCACTGATGTATGTTTGTGTTTTGTTTATTACATTGAAAGACTTGCATCTATAAAGAAAATGACTGCATGTTAGGGTCTATTGTTAGGTCATTAACGCGTTAAAGAGACATTTCCTTATCAGATGTTCGATAAATGCTTTGTAAATTGAAAATGCATTCTTATTGTGTTAAGTATTGCAAACAAAAACGTGAACACGTAATAACTAAGGGTTCGAATATGAAGAGGGTAAGAGACCCATTTCTATTCATTTCTATTCATTTCTATGTTGAACAGGCATTGTTTAAATTAGGCTATATCACTGAATCGTGTACAAACATATTTTTTACGTACCCAAGCTCCAAGTATTTCAGTCTATAACTATTTTGAGTTACCAAAGTCCTTCTCCCCTACACTGGCTAGATCTACCTCTGATTGACACATGCGGATGTGAGGCCAGCAGCCGGATGCGAGACCAGCAGCCGGATGGCAGGCTAAGCTAGGCCTGGCGCGCCATGGAATTATTATTGATCATTATTAATCAAAGTTGTCCTTTTTGCACGTCAATCAAAAGCATTTCTCTTCTTGTTCTCTAATTAAAGATACAAAATGTACTAATATTAGTTTCGAATACAGTGTTACAATCTGTTTATATATTAGTAATAGATTAAAAAAACTAAAACAACACCTTTTATTAGAAAACCGAACTAAAAAAATGAAAAATAATAATCAATTGAGTTGGTGTTTACTTAATGAAAATCCATATTCATTAATTAAATAAAAATAAAACGTAGTTTTATTTGATTTTCATATTTATTATATAATTTATTATATAATTTGTTAACATGTCTGAAGAAGGTACAGAGTACCGAAACAGCTGTCATTGAATTATATAATAAATATTCCGATTGAGGGTCTTTCCACTTTTCAGCGGTTGCCCTTTTACCAGCCGGCTGCTGGCCCTTCACATCCACATGTGTCAATCACAGAGGTAGATGATCAACAGCCAGTGTAGGGGTGACATGTGGTTAGCATGTCGAGTCCCCCAGCCGTTATAGCTGGTTCCTCAACCCGGAGCCGCTACTTATTGTAGCTACCCAATTGCCTCACGATGCTGGGTGGGCACCGGTCCCATACTGGCCGAAATACCATGAGAAAATTTCTTCCCCCACGGAAACTCGAACCAGCGCAAGTCCCGTAGCTCTGCGCCAAAGCTTCCTACCTTAACCGCTCGCTTACGGCGCGGGACATATATAATAAATATGAAAATCAAATAAAACTACGTTTTATTTTTATTTAATTAATGAAAAATAATTTTACTTTCCAACTCGCTTGGGATAAAATTAAAGTGGTCAACAAAAAAATCATCTCCAACACATCTAGAATAAAACTAGAGTTATCTACAAAAAAAATAATTTCACCATCAAAATCTATATCAGTTAATATATTTGATGATAAACTGATATTGGTAAAAGTAAAGTCTCTAAGAAGAAAACTTAAAAACCATCAAAATTATTTTCTTTTTGTAGACAACTATTATTCTAGATGTGTTGTATATGATTTTTTTTGTTGGCCCCTTTAATTTTATCCCAAGCGCGTTGGAAATTAAAATTATTTTTCATTTTTGAGTTCGGTTTTCTAATAAAGCGTGTTTTAGTTTTTTTAAACTATTATTCATTTTTAATTCTTAGTTTGATTGTCATAAACCGGAAACCCATGACAATTTAATTGCTTGCGATATTTTTAGTGTCTAGGCACGAATATAATTACATATTTTTTTAAAATTATTATTATCTAATATTATTACAATATTTTTTGAATATTTTAATATAGATAAACAGTTACATTTAATCGTATCCTTCTTATATTTTTGGATAAATTACAATGTGGAATGTTCACAAAATTGTCATTAATATTTCACGGAACAAGATAAAAATGTAAATATCTTTAAATTCGACACTATTGTAGTATGAGCTAAAATCAATACTCTTAAAAAATCCTCCTGGCCTGATTTGAACCAGCGACCTATGGATTACTGAAATTATATACCACTACAGTATAATGACTTATGGGGCCGAGCGATGGACTTTGGTAGAGGGACAAAAAACTAAGATCTTGGCAGTGGAGATGGATGGAATAAGACGCAGTGCCAGGGTGTCCAGGTTGGAAAAGAAGAAGAAGTGAGGCAGATGATGGATATGGAGGAGACAGTGGTGGAAAGGATCGAAAGACGAGCTCTTCAGTGGTATGGCCATGTCAGGAGAATGGAGGATGATAGGTGGCCCAAAACTCTTTTGGAATAGTCACCTTCTGGTAGAAGGAAACGGGGCAGGCCAAGAACAACTTGGAGAGGAGAGATCCATAGATTGATGAACGACCGAGGTCTGGAGGAGGATGAATGGCGTGATCGGCAAGAATGGCGAATGGGAATACAGGGTAACCGCTGAAAAGTGGAGAGGCCCTCAAAAGTAAAAAGTAAGTAATATACCACTACAGTCACCGTTCTACCAACTGAGCTACCAGAGGATATAATATTAATTTCTTACAACGATGGACGTCCCGCGCCGTAGCCGAGCGGTTAAGGTAGGAAGCCTTGGCGCAGAGCTACGGGACTTGCGCTGGTTCGAGTCTCCACGGGGGAAGAAATTTTCTCATGGTATTTCGGCCAGTATGGGACCGGTGCCCACCCAGCATCGTGAGGCAATTGGGTAGCTACAATAAGTAGCGGCTCCAGGTTGAGGAACCAGCTATAACGGCTGGGGGACTCGACATGCTAACCACATGTCACCCCTACACTGGCTGTTGATCATCTACCTCTGTGATTGACACAGATGGATGTGAAGGGCCAGCAGCCAGCTGGTAAAAGGGCAACCGCTGAAAAGTGGAAAGACCCTCAATCGGACAACGATGGACTAGAAAGTCGATACGTCCGCAACCTATTATACCGGTCTTTATTTTTTTATGTCCTGACGATCCTGGCCGGGATCATAGAAAATATTTATGAAATTATTTTGTCATTGGTCCTTTAGAAGTATACAAAGTTTCATGTCGATGCAATGTTTTTAAGTGGGTGAAAATCATGTTGAAAGATTCCGTTACATAGATAGACCGATGCAGGTCAAGCTAATATAAAGCGTGTAAAGAATGAGCGAGTCTGTCTGCCTTTTGAGGCCTCAAAAAACGTGACCGATTTGAATGACTTTTTACCGTCATTCAGTTATTTTTCCTGGGACGAATAACGTACATAACATACTGCCGGACGTACTATAGGGCCGGATTTTGAAAAGAAGTGTATCGGTGCATTAAAAGTCGCTATTCGTACTTTTAAATGGCTTACGCTGCCTAAACCATAAAAAATAACCAAATTAATGTACACAGAATTGAATATCTCAAAACATTCTACAAAAAAGCCTTCGACAGCACATGTCTTACAAATAACCCACAAAAAACATTGTTTTTCATGTCAATCATGCCAAGAAGATCGGGGTAAGTAAATTCTCGAGCAATGTTAGGTAATCAGCACGGGGTATCTAAAATAAGTGTGTTATAAATTTGTCATAATATTCCTTTTTACTTATTCAACTAGACATAAAAAAGATAATTTCATTTGTTAAGAGTAGCAGCGCACGCCAGGTATTCGCTAGTAAAGCAATAAATAAAAAAGTAGTTTTATTTGACTTTCGTATAATGTACTTATTTTACTAAACAATCTTTAAACTATAATTGTAGGCTTTCACGGCCGGCGTCTTGATCCATATTTGGTTCGTCTTCCGGGCTTATAGGCCGTATCTCCTGATGCTGTCTACCGCAGCAGTAGACGAAACGTCGAGTAAGAAGACAACCAGACCATGGCCTATAAGCCCGGAAGACGAACCAAATATGAATCTTTAAACTGTTTCGGTACGACTGTACCTTCATCAGGCGAACAGCTCACAACTACTGCACTGACAAGGGAACTCTCAACGAAAACAGTCAAAATCTACTTTGAATTTTTTTTTCCCAGAGAAGCGTTGTGATGTGTCCAAAATGTAACTTATCCGCCTCTTAACTGCAAAGAGCTAAACTCCACCGCAAATTCTCTCATTTAAGCTACAGGGAAGTAATACAATTACTGACATGAAGATGAGGATTTTTAGACAAAAAAAAATTCAAGGGAAAAGTGCTCTGGGAGGAACTTTAAGCCGTGGGTCCCGACTCCGAAAAATTTCAGGATCGTAAAAGAAGCCCATGCCTGAATAAAAAGGCCTCTGTGCAAAATTTAATCTACCTTCATCCATCCAATCAATACCTTATTTGCCTACTATATGTCTTGTTGAAAAAATATGTGTTAACCATATGTCACTTGTTGATATTTGTAGTGTAATTAAATTAACTTTAAAAATCTAGAGAGCACTAGTGTCCGTAAGCAGGACTTATGCGGTACAATATATATATATATATATATATATATATATATATATATATATATTTATTTATTTATCCCCATTCATCCATAGTAATTCTGCTTCGTGTGTCTACCCAAATTCATCACGAAGCTGGATGGTACAGGTCCCATACTGGCCGAAATTCCATGAGAAAATATCTTTTCTCATGGAGACCCAAAACAGGTCAGGTCCCGTAAGTCTACTCCAAGGGATCTTGCCTTAACCATTCGGCTACAGCGCGGGAAATGCATATGTATGTAAATATATACATAGAGGAACTTCAGGTAATTTGGACCCCTGTTTTGAATTTGTTTTTCTTCGTTTAATTAAGGGATTTGAATTTTGTTTAATTACAGTGATTATCATTAGTGTTGTAACTAAGAAATATCATTGTTATTTTATTCAAATATGCAAACATCATAATTTATAAACTTTTTACATTACTAGAAAGGTCCATTTTAACCTCCATATTCGGATAAAGTGGACCCCAGAGTCCACTTTAGCTTTTAGACTAGTTTTAAGTTTATTTACTCTATCAATTTATACAGACAGGCACAGATTAATCTGAAAATATTTATGACTGACCGTAACTAAAAAGCGTTGTTGATTATTTAACTTTTTGAAAAATTATTATTGAGCATAACATTCACACGTCATTCAACTGCAGAGAGCGACGGTCTTTGGTTTAGTAAAATTACAAAGATTTTAAATAAGATTAATTAAGTGAACATATTTTACAGATAACATCCTCATTGATAAAATATACGCATCCGTGTAAAGTGTATCCTAGTCATCGTGGAGGGTCCTCATTAACCGAATTCCTTTGTTATTTTTAATTATATTTTTACAACCACCATGTCACATAATATCAAACCAAACCAGCCAGTATATTAAAACAGCATCTTCACAATATATTTAGGAGTTTTTTCATCATTTTTAATATTGAACAGCAGAAATTAAGAATTGATTCTTAGCTTGAAAAACGATTAAAGTGTCATTTTCATAAATATTACAAATAAATCCTTTTCGCACAAATAATAAAAGAAACTGGCCTTGAACCCCTCAAAATTGATGAGGGGGAAGAACTTAAAATGGTAATAAAAGATTCCGGGCTATGTGGCCGTGGTCTATAACTGGCGTTTCTTCCAGACGTTTCTCCCTCAACTGCAGAGGGCATCTTCAGTGGCGAGCGCGTTTCAGCTGTTGATTCCCTGTCGTAGACTCGACTTTCACAGTCTGCGAAAGTCGAGTCCACGACAGGGAAGCAACGGCTGGAAGCGCTCGCCACTGAAGATGCCCTCCGCAGTTGAGGGAGAAACGTCTGGAAGAAACGCCAGTTATACACCACGGCCACATAGCCCGGAATCTTTTATTACCATGATTACCGGCCGTTAAAGCCTGCATTCCACTATTAGAACTTAAAATATTTTCTGTTCGAGAGCTGCAAACCTAAGGGCCCACATTACTCGAACTTCTTTATATATGAAGATTTGTAAAAAAAATACTTTAACCCTTAAATTGGCAAAACGAAAATTTCTTCTCTTAGTTATTTGAATGTGGCGGACCGCAGTGAAAACTGAATCTTGTAGCACTATTATTGTTAGGTATATTGTATAATTGTACACACATTTGAGTGGTTTCTTTTTGTTCGTTTTCTTCTGATTTATTTAAAATATTACATTAACTGAACCAACTGATGTATCCAAAAGGATACATTACGAATTTAAGGGTTAAAAATATTTTGATGACATTTTCGATAACTTATTTTCTTCGAGATTCGCCACTATTCGTAATTAATACAAGTGTTGATTGCATGTGAAGATGGAGCCGCCACGTGATCTATTCAAGATATTTGACGCACGTAGCATCCATACAGACTTGTGCATAGTTTGTTATCATATAAAAAGAGTGGAAAGTTAAACGTAGGAGTAGTGATTCTTATGTAGGATAGCTGATAAATATCCATGTACTTTGAATATTAATCGATTTATTTTTCTTGTCCTTTTATTTGTTATATCAATAATATTTTTGATTATTAGTCTTATATGATGCGACAATATAACGTTTAACTGGAAAGTAAGTATGTACGTATGAGGAAATGTTAACTTTTTAATCATGGATTTTATAAGATTTCGTACTGGATAAATTACACTGGACAACAAATTTCAAACTTCTTTTTTTTGCACTCGAATGAAAATAGGTGATTAAATATATTTAACTAATGCTGAATTCAGATCTGCAATCCAAAAGGTTCAATTCTGGAAATGCGTGCTATTTTGCATTGCAGAGACTATTGATGTCCCAACTCCTTTCAAAAAAGGTTAAACTGAAAATATATAAAACTATTATTCTACCAGTTCTATTATATGGAGTCCACCGCTGTGGTCTCGAGGTAGCGTGCTGCCTTGTCACGCAGCGGGCCCGGGTTCGATCCCCGGTCGGGGCAGTTTTTCTGGGTGAGGTTTTTATCGGGGTTTTTCCTCACCTGTAAGACAAATGTCAGGAAAACTTTAAGGCCCAAAGGGTCCCCGAAATCATATGGCCATCATCCTTATCATTATCATCAATCACCGGTGTGGAAAGCAACTGGAAGCTACCACACCTACACAATTCCCTAGTAAAGCTGCAAGCATAGCATGAAAATGCTATGACTGCAGTGAAGGACCTGCCTTCGGGCAGAATTACTATGGATGGATATTATATGGGTGCGAAACATGTAATCTCATTTCCTCCCTTAAAGTAAGAGTCCAAGTACTTAAGAATAAAGTGCTTAAGAAAATTTTTGGACCAAAGAGAGATGAAGAGACAAGTGAATGGAGAAGACTATATAACAATGAACTACATGGTCTTTATAGGAAGCCAGTACAGTTAAGTCTCGTAGACTGCGATGGGCAGGACATGTTGCACGTATGGGGAATGAAAGGCTCCATGGAAGCTTCTTGTAGGAAAGTCAGAGGGAAAACGCCCAGTTGGTAGACCAAGAATGAGATGGGAGAATAACATTAACTACGATTTTACAGGGAATGATTGAAAAGCATTAGCTCAGGATAGGGATGTATGGAGAGCTTATGTCCGCGCGGCCATGAACCTACGGGTTCGATAGTGCCAATGAGTAAGTAAGTAATCCAAAATGTTCTATTACATACCGTATCAGAAATGAACCACACTTACGTTTTCTGTGAAATATATACAACTTGTGAATACCTTGTATAACCCCATTTTCATGGTATTCAAGCAATGAGCATCCCGCTGTTCTCAACATAATTTATACACAAGGTTAATAGAAAATAAACTGTCGGAAAGAACCTTGTTCATATATGACAGGGAGACATGGACGAAATTGAAACCTAAAATGCCTAATTGAAGACATTTTTTAGAAGAATTGCTGGCTACAGACTCCTTTACGTAAAATAAAAACACTGGTCAACATGATTTTTGTCTCATGAGTGCCAATAGTTATATTTAATGCAGTTTTTATCGTGTTTTCTAATATGTATTCGGAATTTATCCATTACCCACAGTTTTTTTATTTCAATTTCAATTAATGAATTTAAATAATTATCTTTTTAAGAAACGTTTTCTCGTTCATTTGTCCATTGTAAAATAAAACCAAATGAGCTAACTCAGGAGATTTCAGCTACGGAAAAGATATATCAAGGCAAATGGAATCCTAATATGCTGGCCGATTATTGTTGGACCATCAAGAGGGATGCTCCACAGGCGAAATATAGCAGAAAATCGTCATTTCTTACTTTTTTAGGGTAGTCGGAATGTTCGAATATTGTGTGGTTACGAATTTAGAAAACATTAAAGTGTTTGAAATTATAAATTCCTGTCTCTCGGAAACCTTGCGTGATGGAGAAAACCCGATATCATATTTGAATTGAGGAGAAAAAATACTATCAGAATCACATTTTTCTTTCTGAGACAAAAAAAAAGTTTATTATTTGTTGCTCAGTGTAATCAGATAACCAAACCTCTATGATGAAGAGTTCATTACCTACTGACAAATTTGATTTACACGTCAAAAGATTGGATCGTTTCAGATTGCCCTGACAAGTACTGTCAACCGAGCCAACAATAATATTTAACATGCTATTTAATAAACTGGTTTTATTCGATATTTAACCGGTTATAATTTTTTTTATTAATTCGATATTTAACCGGTCCGGAAACCAAAGCCCTAGGGTCCGAATGCGGACCGCGGTCCGGCAATTTCTGACCCCTGCAATAGGACATAGAAGTATTGGACGCCATTTACTATATAAGAAGATTCATTAAATCCCACTTGATGTGAAAACAAGTCAAAAGGCCTAATTTCATGAAGTAGAAGAAGAAGACATAAAAAGGGTGCTAATATTGAACACTTAGAATTGTCTAATGGGTTTATTACGGCAACGTCACGTGCCAACACGCGAAATAAATTACTGTTTGTTATTTTTATGTGCATATGTAAGTGTTGATTATCTACTGTTTAATTTATCATATTCCTGTTGAAACTACTTTTCAAACTGGGTTTAAAGTGTATTTAACACCGCCCGATGAGGCGCATTTCTATAACCATTATCTGCCCGTCAAAATTAACTATAAAAAAGAAGGACTTACTAAATGATATCTACAAAAATTTCCCGTAAACACAGTATTTAAACCATTCAAACATTACAATCGATGGCAGACCTTTCCGAGGTATCATTGCCGACTGAAGGACGTAAGTAAAGATTTTTTTTAAAAATTATTATTATTATAAAATAAATACAGTTAGTACGTACCGTAAAATAAATCAAAATATTCTAGATAACCCCATGTAATATATGGAGGAAATTCATACAAAAACGTCAACGTTGACTAGAGGTAACTGTCGAATCATCATTCATTCAGAAAATGTGATATCAACTTTGACCTTGAAAGTGTATGGACGAAACAATTTTTTTAAGTGTTTTCTGATGGCTTTTCTTTACCCATTTCTATCCCACGTGGTGATCGACTATAGTTAACTAACTCGGTGGCACTATCGAACACGTAGGTTCATGGCCGCGCAGACATAATCTCTCCATACATCCCTATCATGAGCTAATATTTTCCAATCATCTCCTGTATAATATGCTTCCCACAAATCATCGTTAATGTTATTCTTCCATTTCTTTTTTGTTCTAAATACTGGACGCTTTTCTTCTGTTTTTCTACAAGGAGTTTTTATGCTCCTTCTTTTATTACCCATTCGTGCCACATGTCCTGGCAATTTCAGTCTACGAGACTAAATATTTGGTTTCCCGTAGAAATCATGTAGCTTATTGTTACATAATAATCTCCATTCACCTGTCTTAATCTCTTTTTGGTCCAAAAAATTTCCTAAGAACTTTATTCTCAAATACTCGTAATATTTCTCTTTCCTTAAAGCAAGAGTCCATGTTTCGAATCCACATAATATAACTGGGAGAATAATTGTTTTATATATTTTCAGTTTAACGTTCTTTGAAAGGAGTTGGGACATCAAGAGTCTCTGCAATGCATAATAGCACGCATTTCCAGAATTGAGCCTATGTTTAATTTCTTTCTGCGTCTCATTCATATTTGTAACTTTTTTCCTAGGCATTTCAAGTCAAACGTTTCTTCAAAATTTCGCTCAATTGTCATTAATTGTCAATTTCCATTTCATAATATATTTATATGTGTGACTATATATGCAGGCTGTATAATTACCCAATATAATTAAACCCTTTTTTCATTGTGTGTATCAGTCCAGCGCCGTAGGCGAGCGGTTTAACGCATTATGCCTTGGCTCAGAGCTCGATGGAGAAGACATTTTCTCATGGAATTTCGGTCAGTATGGGACCGCTGTCCACCCATTCAAGCCCTAGCCGGTCTCACGACGGCTGCAGGATGCGCCCTGGAGATAGAACAGGGGAACGGTCAGTGGATCTGCGACAGCAGTCCTCCCGGCTAGGCTCGAGGAGCCCGTGGACCAACTGTGGGGTCGTCAGAAATGAGCGACCTGACGTACTATGTAGCTCAGCAATTTCCCTGAAGTTGCGACTCGAACACCTTCTCCCTGAGGTGTTGGTTTTATGCCGATTACATTGAACATGGACACGAACAAGATAGGGAGGACAAGTCACTAGGACTTGGGAGTATGGTCTTTGACCGAGGTATCCCAAGGGGTGGAGACATGGGCCCAGATGTCCACGTTAGTAACTTGAAATCTGGTAGCCACATTAAGTAGCGCCTCCACGTTGAGGAAACTGCTACAAAGGCAGAGGACTCGTTATGCTGGTCATATGTCTTCCCTATACTGGATGAATGATCGCCAATCTCGGTGTAAAGTAAAGTATTCCCATTACAGGCCTCAGGAGGCCCTTGGGGTAGTGGGAGGTTAAGGCTCCCACTTTTTCTGGACAATCGGCACTTGATGTCAGCCGGGTTGTCAGCCCTGCGTGACGGCCGCCTTTACCCCAGAACAAGCGTCTGGTACTCATTTCCGTTAGAGGCTGAGTCGACCCCAGGGCCCTAGTACCGCCAGAAGGTTTTGGTCAGTTTAAAAATCCTGACCCCACCGGGACTTGAACCCTCGACCTTCCGGCTTGTAGCGCAGTGCCTTAACCACTACACTACGGCGTGCCCCCAAAGTAAAGTGATCCCACAACATGCCCAGAGGCCCTTGGGGTAGTAGGAGGTTAAGGCTCCCACTTTTTCTAGACAATCGGCACTTTATGTCAGCCGGGTTGTCAGCCCTGCGTGACGGCCGCCTTTACCCCCAGAACAAGCGTCTGGTACTCATTTTCGTTAGAGGCTGAGTCGACCCCAGGGCCCTAGTGCCGCCAGAGGGTTTGGGTCAGTTTAAAAATCCTGACCCCAACGGGACTTGAACCCTCGATCCTCCGGCTTGTAGCTCAGTGCCTTAACCACTACGCTACGGACTTTACTTTATTCTACGTCACCGTGCCACTTGTGAATATTCAATCCAATAACGAATGATGCTAGCGTCATGTTGACTAATGTGACAATACAAGTTCCAACTACAGCCTATTGCCAACATGTTTTCTCACATAAGGGGTTTCTATCCCAGGAGTACAGCTAGATTAGTGGCCAGGTTAGGGTGAGAAAACGTGCACATTAATATTGGATGGGCAAGTTAGTATTAGTTTGGGCAAGTTATGGTGAAAATAAATAATAGTTCAAAAAAATGAAACAACACACTTTATTAGAAATTGAACTAAAAAATGAAAAATAGTTTTATTTTCCAACACGCTTGGGATAAAATTAAAGTGGCCAAAAAAAAAAATCATCTCCAACACATCTAGAATAAAACTAGAGTTATCTACAAAAAAAAATAATTTTATCATCAAAAGCGTGGGGCGCTTTTTATAGTTTTTACGTTTTCTTCTTAGACGACTCTAACAAGAAAATGTAAAAATCATAAAAAGCACCTCACGCTTTTGATGGTAAAATTATTTATCCCTAGCATGTTGGAAATTAAAATTACTTTTAAATTTTTTAATTCGGTTTTCTAATAAAGCGTGTTTTAGTTTTTTAAAACTATTATTTATTTTTTAGTTTTAATATTTTACAGAATAATATAAAAATGTAAATATCTTTAAATTCGATTCTATTGTAGTATGAGCTGAAAGTAATACTCTCCTAAAAAAAAAACCAGCGACCTATGGATTACAGAAATTATATACCACTAGAGCGCACCGCTCTACCAACTGACCTCTTACAACGATTGACTAAAGTCGAGAAGTCCGCAACCTATTATACCAGTTTTAATTTTTTTTATTTTCTGATGATTCTGGCCAGGATTCTAGGAACAAAATATGACATTATTGTATTGTCGGGTCCTTTAAAAGTACATAACGTTTCAAGTCGATCCAATGTTTCTAAGTGGGTGAAAATCGTGTTAAAAAATTCCGTTACATAGATACAAAGACACTTTTTTATTTTCTGATGATTCTGGCCACGATTTTACAAGACAAATATGAAATTATTGTATTGTCACGGATCCTTTAAAAGTACACAACGTTTCAAGTCGATCCAATGTTTCTAAGTGGGTGAAAATCGTGTTAAAAAATTCCGTTACATAGATACAAAGACACTTTTTTATTTTCTGATGATTCTGGCCACGATTTTACAAAACAAATATGGAATTATTATATTGTCACGGGTCCTTTACACGTATACAAAGTTTCAAGTCGATCCAGTGTTTCTATGTGGGTGAAAATCGTGTTCAAAAATTCCGTTACATAGATAAAGACACTTTTTACACACTTTATATTAGCTTGACCTGTATCTATCTATCTATCTATCTATCTATCTATCTATCTATCTATCTATCTATCTATCTATCTATCTATCTATCTATCTATCTATCTATCTATCTATCTATCTATCTATCTATCTATCTATCTATCTATCTATCTATCTATCCTATCTATCTATCTATCTATCTATCTATCTATCTATCTATCTATCTATCTATCTATCTATCTATCTATCTATCTATCTATCTATCTATCTATCTATCTATCTATCTATCTATCTATCTATCTATCTATCTATCTATCTATCTATCTATCTATCTATCTATCTATCTATCTATCTATCTATCTATCTATCTATCTATCTATCTATCTATCTATCTATCTATCTATCTATCTATCTATCTATCTATCTATCTATCTATCTATCATCTATCTATCTATCTATCTATCTATCTATCTATCTATCTATCTATCTATCTATCTATCTATCTATCTATCTATCTATCTATCTATCTATCGATCTATATATCTATCGATGCTATAGATCTATCTATCTATCTATCATGATCGATCTATCTATCTATCTATCTATCTATCTATCTATCTATCTATCTATCTATCTATCTATCTATCTATCTATCTATCTATCTATCTATCTATCTATCTATCTATCTATCTATCTATCTATCTATCTATCTATCTATCTATCTATCTATCTATCTATCTATCTATCTATCTATCTATCTATCTATCTATCTATCTATCCTATCTATCTATCTATCTATCTGTCTATCTATCTGCCATACATTTCATTCCACCATTTCTGCATACTCACCTCATCCATTTCGTTTCATTTTATTTCATTCATCCCCCATTGTGGTCGGGCGGCATCCTTATCGTTCACAGACCTCTATAAATATTGTGGCTTCATCTCATCTGACTCCTCGACCCGACCTTGGGTTGGACACGAGTTGAGGATATTTTTATATTTTTGTAACAGAAATATTCATTTTTTAAATGTAAATTATAATATTTTTTTCCAGCTTGGTTACCTTGATATGGCCATGTTCGTGAAATGGATGCTACTAGTCACTATCGCTGGTTTGGTAACAGCCCAAAGAAAGCGTAAGTAATAATTTATATTGGAGATATCTGCGAAAAAGGGCAATACCATAACTTTATAGAAAAAACTCAATAAACGGAAATATAACACAGGTACAATTTAGTTACCGATCTGAGGTGTACATACGTGTGGTGTGTGTGTGTGTGTGTGTGTGTGTGTGTGTATGTATGTATGTATTATATATATATATATATATATATATATATGGCAGTGAAGACCGAGTTCTCGCGACGTCTAGTAATTATGGAGAATATAATATATATATATATATATATATATATATGGCGGTGAAGACCGAGTTCTCGCGAATCTAGTATATATATATATATATATATATATATATATATATATATATTAATTTATTTGAATTGGATTTGCCTGGTGGTGTAATGGATAACACGCTGGGGTACAGACCCAGAGGTCCAGGTTCGACTACCGTCCAGGCATTTATTTTTCTTATCATGTCATATATATATCCATAGTAATTCTGCCCGAGGGCAGGTCTTTCACTGCAATCAAAGCATTTTCATGCTATGCTTTGTACCTTTACTAGGGAATAATGTGTGGTAGCTTCCCGTTGCTTTCAACACAGGTGAAGGGCGATGATGATGATAAGGATGATGATGGCCGGACGATTTTCGGGGACCGTTGGGTCCTAAGCTTCCTGATATTTGTCTTACAGGTGAGGAAAAACCCCGAAAAAAACCTCACCCAGGAGCCTGTCTCGACAGAAAATCGAACCCTGGCCCGCTGCGTGACAAGGCAGTACGCTACCTCCAGACCACAGCGATGGACATATATATATATATATATATATATATATATATAGTTCTTGCTGAGAAAAAATAATATGTTCCATATTCGGTATGACATTTTGTGTTCATACTCAATGATATGCCAAAGATGGAACATATTCTGAAAGTTTACATTGTTTTAACTAAATTACGAAGTTTTTAAAACTAAAACCAGATATTTATCCCCATATAATAATGATAAGGGTTTTTTATTTAACATTTAAATGCAATTATATTTATTTCCATTAAGAATGGAAATAAAATTGATTTAGATAATTCAAACGTTTTATAAGTATATAAAAAATTCAAACTGGTCAATATAAACTGTTAATACAGTTAGATGTATTTCTAGCTGATTTAATATATATGTAAAAATACTTTGAATATTTGAATTTATATTTTTATAAACAAATAAATGGGATTGGACGAATTGGATGGGAGTCAGCCAGTAGTACTCCTTCCTTTTCAGTTGGACCAATCAGAACTTCCAGATTATAACAGAAATGAAATGGGATTTTTCCCAGAACAACAAGATGGCTACAATACTTGAAAGAAGTTGGATGTGTAAAATAATGAGTCATCGAAAAATAAGATAATTAGTGGATTCACGTCGGGAACTACAAGTCTCACAACCACGGCCTACAGCCCGAAAATTTTCAAGATCATAAGATAATTAGTGTTCATATCTTGATATTAGTTGACAAAATGGTGTCAAAGTTATGGAAAATAATATTGTAGTATAAATTTAATTGATACGGAGTACAAATAATCCATAAAGTGAAAATAAAGTGTTAGTGAAAAATTGACTTTTGGAAATAAGTCATTCATTACATAGCCTATATGAATATATATTATATGAATGATTATAATCTTGAACTATAAATCCGCAACAGTTTATGATCCTGTTTTTTCTAAGTATGGTAACTGGAAATAAAAGTTTCAACGTCCTTTCGAACTAACTTATCGTAAAATAAATAACAAATTAACTAAGAATTTTAAGCCTATAATTTCGTTATATAAATTCTATTCATCGTGATAAGTCATTCATTACATAGCCTATATGAAGTATTAATCTTCTATAAGTGAAATGTATTAATTTAAGCCGGAATGTTTTAAATGATTGATAATTTACAAGATTCGTCTAAACAGAAGTGAGAACTTTAACAAAATAACATTTAATTTAACTGTTAAAGTGTCGTTATTAGTTTATGTAAGAAACTTTCCCTCGTTCCCTTGAAGGGAGTCATCAGTGCCGTGACAAATAACAGTGATCTAAATTATTATAATCATATATCTACAACGTGGGACATCACATCCAACAACCCACCTTTAAAAAAGAAGTTCAGTTTAATTGAGGATGATTGGTATGTCAGGTAGTTTCATTAATTTTTTTTCAAAATTACTACGTAATCTCACCAGTTATTACAATTAATTGTATAATTATTGACGATTACTGACCCCTAGAAACTCAACTTCAACGGGGATAAAAATAAAGTTCGGACGCGAACAAGCCAACCTTAACCCTTAAATTCATAATGTATCCTTTTGGATACATCGGTTGGTTTAATTAATTTAATATTTTACATGAACCAGAATAAAATGAACAAAAGAAGCTACTTACGTGTGTATCAAATTATACAATATACATAATAATAACAGTTATGAAAGATTCCGTTTTCACTGCGGTCCGCCACATTCAAATATCTATCAGAAGAAATTTGTGTTTTGCCAATTTAAGGGTTAACCTCCCTTTGTGCGATCGCACATGTGCTGCCAAATAAAAATAACTTTAAAATCAAACTTAAGGGGATATTAAATTGTGATTTTAATAAAAAATTATAAAATTTGGTTTTTTGTACGTTTAAATAGTGTGAAATATTCTGCACAAATTGATATACATATTATTAGTATATGATGATCTTGAAGATGACTCAAGATAACCCTTGAGGATGCCAGACGCAGTCTCTGGCGAAACGTCGGGGAACTACAAGCCTCACGACCACGGCCTACAGCCCGAAAATCTTCTTCAAGATCATCATAGCAACTCCGGCCGTGAAAGTCTACGTGAATACATTAGTATATGTTCATTTTGGCCCACCGCTGTGGTCTCGAGGTAGCGTGCTGCCTTGTCACGCAGCGGGCCCGGGTTCGATCCCCGCTCGGGACAGTTTTTCTGGGTGAGGTTTTTATCGAGATTTTTCCTGACCTGTAAGACAAATGTCAGGAAAACGCGAAGGCCCAAACGGTCCCCGAAATCATATGGCCATCATCATCATCCTTATCATTCATATTCATCTTATCATCATCATCCTTCACCGGTGTGGAAAGCAACGGGAAGCTACCACACCTATAATTCCCTAGTAAAGCTGCAAAGCATAGCATGAAAATGCTATGATTGCAGTGAAAGACCTGCCTTCGGGCAGAATTACGATGGATGGATGTTCATTTTAAGTATTTTTAACAATTTTTTTTTTAATTAAGGCTGCATCACTAATTTGACACAATGAACGTTTTACTTAAACTGGTTTTTTTCAATAAACCAAAATGTTTATATAAAATATCCGTTTTCTCAGAAACTATAAGAGGTAAATATATAAACATTTGTGAGCATGTACAGTACTTATACCTGTTGATATGGAATCACTTTGGTGCTCTTACAATTATTCGTTATTTACTTGAAAACTTGCAAAAATTAAAAAGAAAGTTGAAGTTTAAAAAAAAAATTATATTTCATAAAGTGAGAAGAAATATAACTCAAAAGTGCTTCCGTAAACTTAGCAAACATGTATTTGAACAGTGTAAAAAATTCACATTTATACCTCAAATAGTTTGTGAGGAAATGTGTCAAAATTTTACATTTTAACATTATCATGGTAGGGCTTTTAGTCTCCCCTTAAAGAATCAACACTAAAAACCACCGGCCGCGGTGGACTAGTGGTTATGCTCCTTGCCTCTGTCCCGAGGGTCGCGGGTTCAAACCCGGCCGGGGGCGATGGATTTTTTAAATGGAAAAATCGAAGGAACAAGTCCTCCGGGAGGGACTTAAGCCGTGGGTCTCGAGTCTGAAGATTTTCAGGCTCGTAAAAGATCCTTAAGCCTGAATGAAAAGGCCTCTAAGCAAAATTTACCGACTTTTCCCATCTTAGTACTACCTTGGTTTCCTAGATGTCAGTATGAGGCGGAACGCTGACCACGGACCACTCAAGTGACATCATCATCATCACTCCAGGGATTAGGCAATTGCCCGTTCCGACTTCATAATGCATCAGCCCAACGTCTTCTAGGTCTTCCAACATCACGCCTTTCTCTTGCTTGATAATTTCTTGCTAACAATGGATATCTCTCCTTACTCATTCCATCCATATGATCAATCCATTTCTGTCTTTAATTCGTGACCTTATCCCATAAAGGCTGTATTTCCAATTCTTCTCTTATATCCTCATTTCTTATTCTATCAAGTCTTGTATATCCTTTTACTTGTCTTAGGAACCTCATCTCCGCCGTCTGTATTCTATCCTTCTGTTTTTTCACTGGAACCCAAGTTTCACATCCATAAAATATTGTGGGAACCGCCATAACATTATGCATTTTTATCTTGGTTTCTTTTCTAATTTTATTTTTGAATGTTCTCTGTATTGTTCCACACACCGTCTGAAATGTATTTATTTTAGAGTCAATATCTCTTTCCACATTTTATCCAACATCACAGCCCAAATATTTGAAACTAGACACCTATTCTATACTTTGATTTTCTAAAATAATTTTGGATCTCACCGGATCTCTTCCTCTAAAAGCCATGGTCTTCGTTTTCCTTACAGAAATATTTAGATCATATAATTTACATATTTAATTTAATGCATGCATTGATTTCTGTAAGTCGTCTTCATTTTTCTGTATTATGATTACATCGTCAGCAAATAGAAGATTATTTATGCACACTTTATTATCCACTTTTATTCCTAGACCAAATTATTATGGTCCAATTCTTCTCTGTAGGGGGAGAGCGCCTAGATCTCTGTCAAGGGAAAAATGGGCTTACAAGATAAAAAGAAATGGGTTCAAAATAAGTCACTAATCTATCTAGTGCTCGCAAGAGCACTCAAAATATTGACTTGAAGGATATGCAATACAGAGTATAAACAGAGCGTATAAATTTAATCAATCCATATTTATTTCAGTTAATGAGAACTCATATCTCCAGCCAAACAGAGTGACTCTTGCACAGTTCAACAGCGCTAACAGGAACAGCAACTTGTGTGCCAGAAATTGTGTTGCAAATGAATCACCAAAGACATGCTATTATAGACTTGTAGCTGAAGATTATGTTACGATGGGGCCGTAAGTATCACTTTAAATTATGTTCTACATTATTTATTTGCCTTAATGAATTTGCAACAATTGCATGCTGAAATCTAACTTGCAATTTCGGGGATTCTATGCCACCAACATAAATTCAAATAATAAAACGAAAAAAAAAATGTATCGGAATTCCTAAAAAGTTAGTTAGACTTATACGAATGTGTCTAAATGGCACAAAGAGTAGGGTGCGTGTAGGCAAACAGTTTTCGGACACTTTTGAAATCCAGAATGGGTTGAAGCAAGGAGATGCACTATCTCCTCTACTATTTAATTTTGTACTAGAGCATGACATTAAGTCTTTAGAGAATGAGGAAGGCTTACAACTCAATGGTATTAATAAGCTGTTACTTTATGCTGATGATGTAGTATTGTTAGCCAATAGCGAGGCGATACCAAAGAACAACACGCACACATTATTGAGTAACACTAAGAAATTAGGACTGGAAGTAAATATGAATAAAACTAAATATATGGTCACACGTAGAAATTCATTATATAATGGAAATGGACAGCTAATGATAAATGAGGGAAATTTTGAGGAAGTGGCTGAATTCAAATACCTAGGAACAATAATCACAAATAGGAATGAGATGCACAAAGAAATTAAACATAGGCTCAATTCTGGAAATGCGTGCTATTATGCATTGCAGAGACTCTTGACGTCCCAACTCCTTTCAAAAAACGTTAAACCGAAAATATATAAAACTATTATTCTACCAGTTATATTATATGGGTGCGAAACATGGACTCTTACTTTAAGGGAGGAAAGGAGATTACAAGTATTTGAGAATAAACTACTTAGGAAAATTTTTGGACCAAAGAGAGATGAACAGACAGGTGAATGGAGAAGACTACATAACAATGAGCTACATGGTCTTTATAGGAAGCCAGATATAATAAGAACAGTTAAGTCTCGTAGACTGCGATGGGCAGGACATGTTGCACGTATGGGGAATGAAAGACGTGCATGGAAGCTTCTTGTAGGAAAGCCAGAGGGAAAACGCCCAGTTGGTAGACCAAGAATGAGGTGGGAGAATAACATTTACTATGATTTGAGGGAAGTAGATTATACAGGGAATGACTGGAAAGCATTAGCTCAGGATAGGGATGTATGGAGAGCTTATGTCCGTGCGGCCATGAACCTACGGGTTCGATAGTGCCAGTGAGTAAGTAAGTAAGTATGTGAATTCTTACCAGAGAGTTAATGTTAGTTTGGGTAACTTAAAGTAAAAAAAATTGGAGAGTTTGTGCACCTGATTACTTTAGCGTTCACTTGTTTCTTAGCGGGTTTAGTGATAAGCAGAGACCGGATGATAGGGAAAATTCCTTCTTCTTCCTTCCAAGTATTAGGCCAAGGCCTGTTACGATCCTATAGAAAATTTTCCCTCCAGCGTTTAGGACGGTCCAGTGATCTTCGTCCTCTTGGTATATAATTATAAACAGCTTTGGGGATCCGATTTGAACTCATTCTTTCAAGATGGTGTTTCCAATTTAGTTGGTACTGTTTAATATACTCCAAAATTGGCGTAGTCTTCAATTCTTTTAAGATATCGGTGTTCCTACAATTATTTATTATAGATATTGTAAAAGTGATTTCATATAAGTTCATACCGACGATCCTAGAGTTGTTTTCCATGAAGTTCATTTTGCCTATAAATGCCTATTTCGGCTTATACTGACTATAAATGCTTATTTGCCATATGTTATGGAAATTAACTTAGTATTTGAGTGAAATCAATTGAAATGGACAAATTTCATGACACAAATAAATTCATAAAAGTTTTTAAACGTTCTTTTTATAAATTCCCTTAGAATACTTTAGAATAAGAGTGGCAATAACCCAATAACCTAGCAGGTAGATTGTTTCCCCTCAATGCACTCCCTCTAGGTAAACTTTTTTTCTACCACATGCATTCCCGTTAAGCGAAATAGCCCTATGCTATGTCCCATTGTATTTTGCTCCGGCCTCTTAGGCTTGGAGGAAGTTCTATAGTACAGCGTTGCTTATTTTCAATACAATCATTGCTGAGTGACAATGCTCAAGATTTCTCTCTCTGTCTCACACCTGGAGCTGAAACCTTTAGGTGACTGGCAATATTATTTTTGATGTTGGTAACACTGAATTCAGTCTGTAGTTCTCATTCACAGACAGGTGCTTCAAAGAAAAAGTGGCGCGGCAAGTGTAAGTGGTTTTTTTTACCTTTAGAACAGTTTTTTTTAATATACCTAAGAGCGGACAACAGTAAAAGACAAACTGACCAATTTCGTGAAAAAAATTGGCGCGGAAATATTCTCAAGGGACGGTTCTTCTCTTTGTAAAAAGGCAAAACCAATTCCAAAAGCATTTCTGATATCTTCGTATGCTATTGGTAGCATATGTTTATATTCTTAACGTAAGACTGTAAAAAGGTATGTTTTAGTCCATTTTTGTAAGAGCTTATTTTGAATGTTTTAGTGCCTATATTAATTATTTTTAGGGCCTTTTTGCCTGCCTATTTTGAATTTTTAAGTGCCTAACATCCGGACTCTAGTGATAAGTTGGCTGCACTGCCTGACCAATGACTAACATACATTATACATTTTAATTATGCTTATTTTAAGTTACTTTCACCTCTTAGTCTTACTTCATTTTAAATCATTTTTAACATTTTTTGAAGTAAAGCCCAGGGTCCTGTTGCCCGCCAGGAAGTTTAAGCTAGTTTAAAAATTATCACCTCACGTAAGAAATTGAGGCACGGACAATGAGATGTGAGGATACCTGTCGAATCACAGCCAGCAAGATAAAGTTCATTATATGAAGAGAAAGTTATTTATGATGGTAAAACAAAAGAAACGAGAATGTCATGCTAGAACTTCATGTAGTATTCTTGTCCATTTTATAAGCAACTAGTTGATTATCCGGCGTTGTCCGGGAATCTACTTATCCCGACGCTTTTAATTAAAAACTATGTGCGAAGTTTGATTTCCATAAAACGAAATTTGGGGCTGCTAGAGCTGCTTCTTATGATAGAGACTCCGGCGTTGCCCAGGAATCTACTTATCCCGATCTTCTTGGTATCAATGAGCTGAAAGACAAAAATTGTTATTGGGAGTTATGTCTGTGTTTGGAGGATATGTTGTCCTGGACTTTTTTTGTAGATATTTGGAGATATTCAATTATGTGTACATTAGTTTGGTGTATTTTATGGTTTTGGCAACTCTTAAACCTCTTAAGCGCCAAAAAAAGCATTTTTTTTGTACCGATGCACATTTATTTTTTAGCTCCGGTCCTATAGAAAGCTCCGTTATATATTCTATACGTTAATTGCATTTTTAAGAAACATTTTGCACGGTTGAGGTTATTGATAAATATTTAAAACAATGAAATTTGTACCTGTTGTGGCAGTCGTCCTCAAAAAATTAAGTTTGCTTAAAATATTCAGCTAGGCCTTTAGGAAGTGGTTCCATTTTCAAAGCTGTTCTCTTGGGTACTGATGGTGTGTAACCCATTATGAAACATGGTCGTTGAACACAATCAGTACACAAGAGAAGAGCTTTGAAAACGGAACCGGTTCTGAAAGGCCTAGCTGAATATTTTAAACAAATTTAATTTATTGAGGACGACTGCCTTCACGGATACAACGTTTATTGTCTTAAGTAAGTTAATTGACCCAGAAAAAAATTCTGTGAATTATGGTAAAAACTCCATTCAAATGGGTCTAGTAATTTTTTAGTCTACGGGGTGAATCATAAATATGGCTATACGTTTGATCGCGTTGTGTGATGAAAATATTACCATTACAGGAAATATGAAATTACCGTTGGAAAGGCAATTATTCAAATTACAATAATGGAATAAAACAAAACAGTGTAGAGCTTACGTCATTAGTCAAAATGGCGTTGAATATGCAACAACAAATTACAATTGCTGCATGGGCAATAACGTATGCTAATGATCGTGAGGCCGCAAGACGGGCAAGACGTGAGTTTAAAGTAGCATTGCAGCCGTCGACTGCGGGGAAGTGGAGTAAACGGCTGCTGGAAACGGGAAGGATGCAGAAAATCAAACCTCCTGGAAGGCCTCGCATTAGCACGGATGCAGAAACAATGAAAAGATTTGTTGAGGCGTTCGACGGTAGCACACAAAAATCAACCGCCAAGCTGCACGTTAGCAGTGATTTGTTTTGTTTTGTTCTATTGTTGTAATTTGAAGGATTCCGTTTCCAATGATAACATCATATTTCTTTTAATAAAAATTCTTTCGTCACAAAATGCGATCAAACGTATAGCCATATTTCTGAATCACTTTGTACAAAGAATACACAGGCTTATTTTTATATATCTGGGGATTACCAATACAGGGTGTTTCAGAATATGTATTACAGACTTTTAGGGGTTATAGAGAGGACTCAGTAGATAAAGTTTTGATAAGGAAAGCATGTCCGGTAACGTACCATTTCGACGTAAAATTAGTTTGAAGATCAAAATACAATAGACTGATACTGCGTTTCTTGTGTTTCAGAATAAATGTCAGACTTCTAGGGGTTGTACTACACCTGTCGAGTCTGAGGAAGATCATATTGCACGAATACTGGCGTGCAGCAGAAATTATTGAGCAGACACCAGGTCTTGTGGGGCGTGTGTATGAAAACATGCGTCGCAGGTACACTTTGTGCAACGAACAACAGGGTCGCCACGTAGAACCACACTTGTACTACAACCCTAGAAGTCTGTAATACTTATTCTGAAACAGAAGACACACGATATCAGTCCATTGTGTTTCGATCTTCAAACCTACTGTCCTCCTCCGAAGAGTTTAGCGCTGAAAGTAATGTGGTGTGGGGATGGATACTGGATGACAACACCAGTCAGGAAGTGCAATCATATTGAAAGCATTCTGCCTATTTATGAAAGAGACAGCCACAGAAAACCGCAAACTAAAGACTGCATATTTGTGGAATAATGCTTCCCTTCGACTCGGCTATAGGAACAAAAGAAACTACATGCAAGAATAGTAAACCGAATGGCAAGAATACCCTACCTCCCAACGCTAAACTCGTCGGCGGAGGACAGTATTTTACATGGATATCGTACGTTTCCGGACATGGGTTCCTTATCAAAATTTTATCCACTAAGTCCTCTCTACAACTCTAATAGTCTGCAATACTTATTCTGAAACATCCTGCATAATTGATGAGTTTGTATACAACGTATGTCCATGATCAAAATGCCTTAGCCATACTTCACCATCGTCCGTATGGAAAGAGAATAATCAAGTCTTGAGATGGTAACAGTCTATTAGACCTCATACTTGAATGGAAAATTATAATTAAATTATCTTCTAAATGTTTCAGAGCTTGCGGGAACTGTCCTACAAATACAGCGGATTGCACTGCTTCTCAATGTGTCGTGGCTGATGGTATTGAAAAGTCTATCAAAACATTCAACAGAATGTTACCAGGACCAAGCATTGAGGTAAGTCGTCGGAGAAGGTAAACATAACTAGGGGTTTACTATACTAACTGGACACTCGAATCCGTAGGTTCTTCCTAACATGAATTTAAGCTCCCTATACATTCCTATCTTGAGGCAATGTTTTCCAATCATCCCTTGTATAATTAATCTCCCCCAGATCATTTTAATGTTATTCTTTTACCTATTTCTTGGTCTACCTACTGTTTGGTTTACCTGTGGTTTTCCTAAAAAAATTTCCAGCCACTACACCTACGCTTAAAATTAGTTTAAACTAAGTTGACCTGATCTGTTAATTCCTTACATTACCAAGCAGAGTACGGGGAGGATCTAAAAATAATTATGCCAATAGAAACTACTAGAAATATTAAGGTGTGATGAGGTTGACAAAGCGTTGTATAAGAAGCAGAGATTACATATATATCTCTCATTTGCTGCAACAACGTCATAACTCAAAAAAAGTTTTTCAGGAGAAGCATTTAAAGGTTTTGAAATCCAATATACATTTGCCTATATTTGTCATAAATATCTAATTACTATACCAACTCATTGTATACAATAGCTTATGTCGTTCGTCCTGAATATAGAATTTAGTTTTGTCTTTCATGTAGTACCAATAACTCAAAATCGGCAATTTTTGAGTTCTGACGTTGTTGCAGCAAATGAGCGAAATATATATATATATATATATATATGACTTTTCAGAAAGAAGGAACAGACTTCAAACATTTATTTCTCCCAAACTACAAAACATACAAAGACAATTCCAACGCTCCTGGAAAGAGAAAAGTTTGAAGTTCTAACCACTGCCGCGTTGGCGCTGTTGCTTGCCATGTTGATTGTATTAAAATGGCAACACAATATGACGTTGGATTCGAAGAGGAGTAGCAGTAGATCAACTTCATTACCGGTGGCCTCCCAGGTCACCAGACCTAACCCTGTGTGATTTTTATCTGTGGGGTTACGTAAAAGACCGTGTTTTTATCCCCGTATGGCTGACACTCTTAAAAATCTGCGACATCGAATTGTTGAAGCTGTGAATTCGATAACTAGAGACTAGCTGATTCGTGTATGGCAAGAAATCAGCCACCGTTTTGATATTTGTCGTGTAAACACATGGTGCTCATATTGAATGCATAAAACAGTGAAATTTGAACTTTTCTCTTTTGTAGTTTGGAAGAAATAAATGTTTCAAGTCTGTTCCCATTCTAAATAGCACTGTATATGTTTTGGCAGTCTTCCAATCGGAACCAAGACAATTCAAATTCTGGAATTATGTAATTTGATTTATGGAGGTTGCATATACGGTACAACGTCCACAAGCATTGTGACCTGGCCATCATTTTAAAGCAGAATATGTGCGTGGTTTTGAAGTGGTTGCTTAACAGGAGTGGTATTTAATGGATGTATTTAATCTGGAATATTGTGGTTCACAGGTATGTCTCGGAGACCGCATTGTGGTTGACGTCACCAACAATGTGGCTGGAGAAGAGCTCACAGTTCACTGGCATGGCATATGGCAACGAGGAACACAGTACATGGACGGCGTTCCCATGGTAACCCAGTGCCCCATTCATGAAGGACAAACTTTCAGATATGACTTCATAGCAAACAATCCTGGAACGCACTACTATCATACGCATACAGGTATGTCTAGACCAAAAATCCTTACATTATACCGTGCGTCCCACGTAAGACTGGGCTTGGCAGACAACTATGCGCTGTTGTATTTATCATCAACTTTTATAAGATTCATGATGTGTTCCATTGAGGTATTATTCAAAATTGAAATATAAAATTATGGAATATTCACCTGAAAGATCCGTCTCCTCAACTTAATTAATTATTTAACTGTAGCGTTTTCGGGACTTGTCCCATCATCGGCAGGATTGAAAACTGGTGTTTCACTGAAGATCTGGTAGAGGGGGTTACATGTATTGGGTTCGTTTTCGTTTATCAGATTGTCGTTGTTGTGAGCTGCTTTCATGATTTCCATCTCTTCGAGTACGTTTATGTTCGCTGGGTTATTTTCCCTGTGCATTACTGTTAGGGTGTTTTCAATATTTAACATGCGATGTCCTTCATGGATAACGTGTTTTGCATAGCTTGATTTTCCTTCTGCGCGAATAAAGTCTCGAAAATGTTCTTTAAATCTGATGTTGAAACTCCTGTTTGTTCTTCCTATATAAATTTTGTTGCAGTCCTTACCTGTCAATTTATATACTCCTTTCTTTGCTGTTGAAAATGTTATTTTCTTCAATGTTATTGTTTATTATGTTATTTAATTTGTTATTAATTCTGTATGCTATTTTTACGTTTTTATCGGCTTTCTTTAGTGCATTGGCTAATTTTGTCGTTTCAATTGTATTTATGACTCACTCACTGCATAGCCACGCGTAGTATAATGCATAACCTAGTCATAAACACTTTAGTTGGCATACTAATGTCTCTAGTTTCTTTTAACACAAGTTTTGATCATGAGGGTAGATTAATATAATACCCGATTATATATACGCGGGAGCGTGGTTGTCTGTATGTAGGCCTATGTATGAATCAAACGTATCCGGGGTCACAACTACTGTCACTGTCTTCAATAAAACCAACAGCCATTCCATTCTGTTCGTCCATTCATCCGGCTCCAACCCTCTTACCTTCATAGCAGCCTTTAATCCTTCCATGCAAGTCCTCCTCTGTCACCCTTGCTTTTTCTCTCTTTCTTCTTGTGTTCATTTCATCCTAACATTTGGTAATTTTTCTTCTGATATTCCTTTAACATGTCTATACCTTTGAAGCTTATTTTTCATTATATTTATGTGTGAAAAAGGCCTACAACTCAATGGTATTAATAAGCTGTTAGTTTATGCTGATGATGCGATATTAGTAGGCGAAAGCGAGGAGATTCTAAGGGCCAACACGCACATTATATTGATTAACTTTTCTATCTAACCTCCCTTGGTTAACTCTTGTTTTTTCGACCCCGACGCTATTAGGGCATCCGAGGGCTAGGGAGTCCTTCCTTTCTTCCATTTCTCCTTTCCTTTATTTTATTTTCTTCTCCAGAAAAGCCTGACCAGAGGCTATAAGATGGCAGCTCCATCACTGGTCTTGCCTTCCTTTGGCCAGCAACCAATCGAAGGGACTATTATTATGCTTTCAAGTCTTATACAAGAATTTTCCATAAGGAAAATTTTCTATAGGATCGTAACAGGCCTTGGCCTAATACTTGGAAGGAAGAAGAACAACAACAAATGAATCGGGACTGGAAGCAAACATCGGTGAAACTAAATATATGGTCATCCATATAAGTATGTAATGGAAATGAACAGTTAACAGATGAGGGGTATTTTGAAGAAGTGGCTGAATTCAAACACCTAGAAACAATAATTACAAACAGTAATGAGATCATGCTCAATTCTGGAAATACATGTTATTATAAAATAAATAAGTTAAAATATACCTTCTTATGTAAAATCCCTCGTCCTCAATTTATCGTAAGTAATGCCACGAGTGATTTCCAAATTACCGATAAATTCACGACTCACGAAGTGAGGAGTGAATTTATCTAGAGAATTTGGAAATCAAGAGTGGCATTTGTTAGGACTATTTAACGAATAAAATTAAGCTGTTTACTCTCAAATCATTATTTAACTATAGTTATTTTAAAATATTTATATAGCCTATTTAATGTAAACGGCGATGTTTGAAAACAAATGAGAAACGATAGGTACGCTTCATCTGCTTCTTTTGTTTATCACTGCAACCAGATCATACTATTTATTGCCAAAGGAACGCAATATTGTAAGAATGCTCTCTAGTGGAGAAAAAATGACACACATCAAACTGTATATTGATTCATTTCTGATGTCGTATGATGTAAATATGACAATTATATTTTTCTGGATTGTTACCTGGGAAAAAATACATTTAAGAAAGTGCAAACAGTGGTTTCTTTTTTTTTTTGGTGGTATAATCAATTGCTACAAATGTTTTCATATTAACTCCCGCATGCGGCATGCGTTGACATTCATGCACTATATATACAGTCTGGTAGCCGTATTTCTTACAGGCTCAGTCACTGCAAAATAATGGTCAGACCTGTTCAGAATATTAAAAGGAGGAGCTTTCTTTAATATGGTAATTATAACACTGATAAATATTTCGTGAAACACGACTCTGATTGGTCGTAAAACAGAAATCATTGAAACGTGATTTGTCATTGACTCCCATTTGGGGCATAAGTTAAATAATCACGAAAACTCCACATTAGGACCAGCAGCATCAACCATCACACTGGATGTTGTAGCGAAGAGTGATCTGTTGAAGATGGAACGCATGTTCTGAAAGACCTACAGTCATAAAGATTACATATTCCTTAAGTTGAGGACGACGGATTTTACCTAAGAAGGTATATTTTAACTTATTTTATTTTATGACTCTCCACCTCAACGGTCTTAACGATGAATTTTATTAGTATTGGCATGTTATTATGCATTACAGGGACACTTGTCCCAACTTCTCTAAAAAAACGTTAAATTGAAAATTGTCTAATTATAACTTCATTTAAAAACAACCTATGTAAGTATTTAGTAACTAACTTAATTTAGTAATTAATAATTTATTTTAATTTATAAAAATATTACTAAGACTGATAAATATTTCAGGTTGGTGTTTTAAATGTTGTATAACCGGTAAAATATTTTATCATATCTCATTTTTGTTCTTTGTAAATTTTTATGTTCATTACATAGGTACTGTCTACAAAACAATTTACTTTGTTTTTTATTTAAGAATTAATAATGCCTATAATGAAAACAGGAATTACATGAAACTTAATATCCATTTAAATAGCAGCTCTTCTTGTTTTAAAAATAGAACATAAACCTGTTTTATTTTGTATTACCTTATGTTGTATTACGTTCTATGATAATCCATGTCCACTTCATAATCACATCACAAAATTTACTTTTTTTGCAGGGCTATCTAAATTAGATGGCCTCGAAGGTACCTTGATAGTTAGAAACCCAAAGGATTCTAACCGTAATACTTACACTATTGACGATCCGGAGCACGTGATTAACATTATGGACTGGATGAATACAACTGCTGGGTCGAGATTTCCAGGTCTCTATAATGGACAAGCAGGTCAATTGCCTTCAACTTTCCTTCCACAAGGTCAAGGTCGACCAAAAGTAAGTAGCCATTTCTTCTACAAAATCTTGAAATTAATGTCACTTTAAATCCTTGTAACGTACATCATTTTATCTCATATTAAGTGCAAATAAGCATTAACACGTGCATTGTACATGAATTATTAAACAATTATGCAAAACAGCGCCCATAAAAATGCTCAAAAAAGAATGTAATATTTTAATTTGGAGAGAAAAATACAGTGTGCAGCAGAAACAATTACTCATTTTAAATTGGCCTCCATTATTGGACACGGCTTCCTAGAGAGTTGATATTCATACCAATGCGTAGTACAGTTCAAAGCATTGCCAGTCAGTATGGAGCGTTGGTCAAACAAGCACTGTGCGTTTGCAATAAAAAACGTTTTTCAAATGTGGTGACAGTGTCGTACGGACACAGCGTTTGTTCCGGCAACATTTTAACATTGGTCGGATTGATCAAGTTCCGTCTCGGAAGTCATTTACATCTCGGTTCCAGTAGTTCAGAGCAACAGCATCTGCAATAAACAATAAGCCACCTGGTAGCACACGTACGGTTCGCACCCCGGACAACATTGCAAGAATAAGAACTGCTTGGCAATGTCAACTGGCCATCCTGTTCACCTGATTTATCGGCTTGTGATTTTTTTGTGGGGAATCCTAAAATCCAAAATGTATGCTAACAAGCTAACAAGCCACCAACTCTTTGAAGACTTGAAAAACAACATTCACGCCAAAATCCAGGCCATAACAGTTGACACTCTTCATAAGGTTATGGAGAATGTGCGTGTTTGTGCAGAAGATTGCATCGCCAACAATGGTGGACACCTAAAGGACCAATTTACGAAAGTTATTTATTTATTTAAATGCAGTGACTTTTGAAATTTTTCATTAGCCAATAATGACTGAGGAAAACAAACAATAACAAGAAAGTTTATAAAATGTTAAAGAAGTAATTCTGCTGTTCCACGTTTTGGTGAAATTTTGACGCAGTAATTCTCTTCATGCCCGATGTTATAACGTTTTGAAGAAGGATTTGTGTCCCAAAAGAATTACTGGTTCAGGTTGGGTTTGATTTTCGGTAGAGCTGGATTCTCTTCTCAAGGTCGGAAGTTGGTACACTGGATAGGAATACACTTTAAAATCACTGAAAACTGTTTATATTAGAAATAGTTGTAAATTTATTCACTTTCTAGGTTCCCTGCAGATTAAGTAAATTTAAATAGTATTATTCTTCACTATCAACTAAAATAATTTTATTTTCTGGATTAAATTATTCTTGTATTAAATAATACATTTTATCCTGAGAATTCTTCTTACTTCTATCCTTGTAAAAAGTTATATGCAGAATGACCAGTGCAATTCTTTTATAATTTTAAAGAACTTATTACATCACACGATGGTAATTTTAAATTCTATTGGTTAATAGTCCATTAAATATAATGGTTTAAATTTAATTTGTTAAATCAAAAAGTTAATTGTTTTAATATCCAATCAGAGTTCAGTTTAATTTCCTTTAAAAATATGAAGTAAAGCAGGTGTTCTTATTACAGTTATAACAGAAAGCTTTATAATTCTGACAACAATGACTTGAAACAATTTTTAAAAGCATTATTTAGAAAGACTTATGTAATACAATTTCTTTAATTGTTACTGAGGCATTTTTATTCAACAATGAACAACAATGAATTATTTAGATGTTGTTCTTCATTTAAGTTATATTTAAATAAAAATAATTTTAAAATACAAAATTATTATCTTTAACTTTCATACTTATTATGATATTAAAATTCTGCTTTAATGTTCATCTTTTCCCTGGCTTCCCAGTATCTGTCCACGAAATTGTTGGTTGTTAGGGTTGGGCAAGTTCGAATGTGATCAGCATCCATATCTTCCATAGTGTTGCAGAAGATAAATTGTTGAGTTGGTAGAAGACTGAGGCGATGGAGGTGTTTACCTAGGCAGTCGTGTCCTGTTGCAGTATGGAATGATGCAACGACTACTCTTCTGGGACAATCTGGCAGTGTAGTTTGGATGGATGCATTCCAAGGTTTGTCAGTCATTTGGAGCTCTTGGGAGGTTCTAAAGGCTTCTCTCACTCTGAAGCGGATGCTCATAGCTGCTCTAGAGTAAGATATAATGTTCGGTGATGTCTGAAGGATGTGGATGCCTTTCTTGGCCAGCAAATCTGCCATTTCGTTCCCTGTAATGCCACAATGGGATGGTATCCACTGCAGAGAAACATTCTTACCTGCTATATTGAGATTTTAGATGACCTGTCTACTCTGAAATATTTCTAAACAATAATTTACAAACGTGACATGTGTAATTAATGGTAGGATGTGTTCGTTCGAACAATGCACACTGATAATGTATAGTTTTATTTCCTCATGCCAAAATAACATGTTTAACATGGGCCATATGCCTAAATCGGGATCTAGGCATATATTTTTCTCTTCAAATTTAATTTGTCATTCAGTGAGAAGTAATAAATTTTGTATTAAACATCGAAAAAAAGAATTTTCCCTTTAATGTTAGGGTTATAACAAGATCAGTATAACAAGATACGTGACATAGGCAAGATTGAGGCAATAATATTCAATGGGGAAGGCGGTAAAGTTTGCACAGAGGCTATAATTTACACTTTAATTTATTTGGAAGACAGAAAATCATTTAAAATGAGTATATCGGAATGTTGCAGCCTGGAACTACAAGAGCAGCACCTCCACCCTATAAAGAATTTTGGGTAAAGCGAGGAGAAAGATATCGTTTTCGGTTGATTGGTGGAATGTGTACTGTGTGTGGTGTGGAAGTGAGGGTGGAAGGCCATACTATGCTTCTCATTGCTACTGACGGTGCTGATATTAATCCAGTTACTGTATCATCTGTGATGCTGTTTTCAGGTACGTTTCAGTAGCTACAATTCCCAGTGCAGGCTCTAAACGTGACATTCATAGTCGTTACTTAAAAACGGTGGCCCCTTGTAAGTGGATACTTATATTCTTTTTTAATGTATAGTTGTACAAGGCACACGCTAACGTAGTGGTTAAGGCACTTCGCTACAGGCCAGAAGGTCGAGGGTTCGAGTCCCGGCGGGTCAGGATTTTTAAACTGACCCAAACCTTCTGGCGGCACTATGGCCCTGGGGTCGACTCAGCCTCTAACGGAAACGAGTGCCAGACACTTGTTCTGGGCGTAAAGGCGGCCGTCACGCAGGACAGACAACCCGGCTGATATCAAGTGCCGATTATCCACAAGGGACTCCAGAGGCCTGTAGTGGGATTACTTTACATTACCTTTTTCGTATAACAATAATTAATTTCTTGTATAAAGGAACATATATGAGCATATAACAGAAATGTAGATAATGCAAAATATGCTAACCACCTACTCCAATATGATCATTGTTTTGATCCAAATTTTAAAATTGTACATGTTTGTGACAAAGGAAGAAGTTGGACTTTTAGAAGTTGTAGAGATGAAAAGTGGTATTTTTTTTATTATTCCGACTTTTACAATGAATATACATTTTTCCGGTACCCATGTTCACAGTTAACTACACATTTGTTTCAACACATTTTTCCATTCTTGTCTGTTCATCCATATATCTTCTTCTATTTCCCATTCCCTCTTAGTTTCATTGATTCCCTGAATCCACGTAATATTTGGTCTACCCTTCTTTTTCCTTCCCTGTGGTTCCCAATCCATGATTATCTTAGGTAGCCTTCCATCCTTCTAATGTGCCCATACCAATTTAATTTTCTTCTTTATAAAATTTAATATTGAATATTGTACCTGCATTTTTTCTTTTATATATGAATTTCTGATTTTATCCTTCCTGGATATTCTTGCAGCACGTCTCCAGTAGTCCATTTCAGTGGCGAGTAATTTTTTTTTTTTTAATTTGTGCTAAGCTGTTAAATTCGCAACTAGATTTGAGTGAATCGCCTCTTTCAAATTTATAATAGAGATTATAAAAAATGTTGCATAGTTACAGTTGTTATGTGCTATAATAACAAAATTCATTAATTTCTTATCATGTCTGAAGAAGGTACAAAGTACCGAAACAGCTGTAACTAATTTATACTTTAATAAACATCAAAATCACATAAAACTAAGTTTTATTTTTATTTAATTAAGTAAAATATTTACTTCATTTTCATTTTCGACATTGACATATGTTTTTCTTACTTTTCAGGGGAAAGATATGATGTAGTAATCAACGCTAACCAGACGGGTGGTGGAACTTACTGGATGCATTTCAGAGGCCTCGCTGAATGTTCAACTCCAGAAACAGAAATATACCAACTGGCGGTTCTTCGTTACGAAGGGACAAATCAGGCCCGACCAACCGCTCCAGGTTACAGGGCCAACTTTTCTCCTCAAGGAACGGTAAAAACCACTTTTCTCACATAACATCTAAAAGATGTCTTAATAACGTTTCATACTGCATTGGTGGCATCTACCCTCCATAATCTATGTGGGGCTATGCAATACTTATGTACGTTACAAGGGAAGTTTACTCGGACCAACGGATCTGAGCCCCTGTAGCGCTGGCATCGTTCTTCAAAAAGTACACGTCAGTTCTCACACCATTCCACCGCTCTCCCCTCCCACTACGTCAAATAGAAGATATTGTAACTGACCGAGTAGGGACGTTGCCAAACTTCTCCCAGTGTCAGGCTTTTGAATATTGAATAATGTAAGGTTAATTATTACTTCTTCATTTTTAATTTAAGTAGGCTAATGACACTGATTGATTTCTCCGATTAATGTATACAATTATAATAGTGGATATTTGTGGGTTAAATGGAAATTAGGTGAAGGGAATCTACATAAGATTTTTTTTAAAGATAAATGTTTCGTCATAAATACTTCTCCTTCACCTCATTGTGTTATTTGGTTAGATTTGGAGCGTAATCTTGAAGTCCTAACAAAATTATAAAATTTTTAGGTATGAACACACAGTCATGTGCCCTCCTCCTTTCTCATCCGGGCTAGGGATCGGCTATGGCGAAGTTACTACATGCTACAATCTTATTTACATATTTTATTACACACTGATACTATATAGGAATTCTAATGTATGCTTATGAATTAAGCTAATGATAATACATCCAATATAACATACTGATACTTAGTTGACAACAATGGACTGTGAGTGCAAATAATATCCCGCAAGAAAGCTTAAAACAGAGTAATGGGAGGGGAGAAAGAGACAGGCAAGAATGCAGGGAGGGAAATGATTTACCGAGGCAGAAATGGAATTAGTGTTTAGTTCACATTTCTTACGGGGACACAGATCCGTTGGTCGAAGAATAAGTAGTGCATTCCTAGACGGACGTGTTTGTGCCCCAACTTTAGCGACAGCTAGCAAGTAAGTTCCAGACTAGTAACGTACTTTCTTCCCGAATTGCGTACATCATTTTATTCACTTCTATACTAATAATTATGTTTATTCACTTCTATACTAATAATTATGTTTATTTTCTTATATTACGTGCCAATTTATATGTAGGTTTGAAGAGTTCAATTGTTTGATAAGAGAATGTTCACAAAACAACCTATTGTTTATTGTTATCTGAATTAGTGGCAGACATGTTAAATAAGAGTTTCAGACGTCCGTCGCCGTGGCGTAGTCGGTAGAGTCCCTACCTTCCAATCCGGCGACCCGGGTTCGATTCCTGGCGGGGTAGGGGATTTTAAATCTCCACCTTGGGTCTGCGTGTGTGTGTCCTGTCCTTGTGTCTATGTGATAATTAAAGGAGGTAAAACAAACAGGTAAAACAAAAAAATGTAAAATAAAAAAAAACAGTAAAAAATGTCCGTCACCGTGGCGTAGTTCGTACCTTCCACTTCGGCGACCCGGGTTCGATTCCCGGCGGGGTAGGGGATTTTAAATCTCCACCTTGGGTCTGGGTGTGTGTCCTGTCCTTGTGTCTATACGTGAGAATAAATAAAGTTGAGAAAAAAGGTAAAAACAATAAAGTAAAACAAGAAGGAAAAACAGTGTAAACGGAAAGGAGAAAAAAAGACTGCATATTAATTACAGATATGATTGTGATATAGAGGAAGCGGCGAATACAGCGGTTTATTTTCTATTACCAGCAAAGTCGAAACATATATGTGAAAAAATATGCAGACTATTTAAAGACTGGTGTAATAAAAATCAACTAAATTTTGTGGCTAATGATAATAATTGTAACAATTGCTCAATCACTATAAATTTTAATTATCAAAATAAGAGATAAGTGTGATGCAGTACAATTGTTTTCTACTACTCAATAACATTTTAAGTAAGTAGCATTTTTACATTATTAATTAAGTCGATTACTCGTCTTCCCTTGGGAAGCAAGTTGAGCAATTACGTGCCGTTGTCAATGGATTCCAAGGCCTCTCTGGTAAATTCAATTTCCATCCATAGTAATTTTGCCCGAAAGAAGGTCCTACACTGCAATCATAGCATTTTCATGCTATGCTTGCAGCTTTACTAGGGAATTGTAGGTGTGGTAGCTTCCCGTTGCTTTCCACACCGGTGAAGGATGATAATGGTGATGGGCATATGATTTCGGGGACCGTTTGTGCCTTAAAGTTTTCCTGACATTTGTCTTACAGGTGAGGAAAAACCCCGATAAAAACCTCACCCTTAAAAATTGCCCCGACCGGGGATCGAACCCGGGCCCACTGCGTGACAAGGCAGCACGCTACCTCGGGACCACAGCGGTGGACAATAAATTCAATTTACTTCGATAAAAACAACGATAAATAGATGATTATTAGTATAGGAGTGAACAAAATTTATCTAACAAGGGAACATATCTTGAAATTCCTCCCAGATATATATCTTCAGCATAGCATACCTTCCTCCACATGAACGCAATTCAACAAAATAATTCTTTCATCAAGAGCAAATATTTGGGCTTATCTTCACTGCACCTACATCAGAAATTAACCACCCTTACATTTTATGGGAAATCTATAAGAAATTTGTGGACATCTATATGGACAGCGATAAAATAATGTTAAATCAATTTGATTTATTACTGATCCCTTCTGCATTCCAGATTGCGAATCCTCAAAATGCTTCCTGTGGGACAAACCAAGGTGGTGTCTGCGTATCTCAGTTACAAGGAAGTGTTCCAGATACCGAAAATGTTCTCAGGAGAAATGCAACATTCAACCTAAATTTCCAATTTGGCTTCCACATATTTGAAGCGAACAGAAGACAGGATCTGTATAACAATGGCCAATATAAAAGATACTTTGGTAATAATATATTAATGTACAGAGAGGATCTCCCGATCAGTGGCCGGGCTAGCGGGAGAAGCGCACGTGGCAGCTGAGCCCTCACTCCGCCTGGAAGCAGTTGGGTAGCATGCTTGTAAGGTGGAACCCGCATTGTGAATTCTCGTATTAGCGATCTTAGTTCATAGTTATTATGCCTCGAGCTGTGTTTACAGTACAGCATAGGTGCGATAATTATGTGAAAACAAAGTTTTGCAGAGAAGTCGTTAGACGATTTCGAATACAATTTCCAGATGTAAATTCTCCAAATAACGATACCATTCGACGACTTTTAAACAAATTTAGAAAAACGGGTTCTAAGCTCGGTCATAAACCAAAGGTAACAATGAGGAAAAAATAGATGAAATAGAAGAAAAATTAGAACATACGCCAACAAAATCCCCATATATTAGACGATCTAAAAGATTATATCAGGACAGAAATAATCTCAATAACAGAACAGCAACTAATGCGTTTGAATGAGGGTTTCCTAGCAAGGTGCCGAAAAAGTGTGGAAGTAGGAGAACATTTTCAACATCTCCTGTCGTAAGTTACGCAACTTTTTTTCGGTATTTTCATGGTCATGCATGAAGCAAGTGAAAAAAGTAGGAAAAGAGCCGTGCAGTTGCTCTGCCGCGTGACGCGGGGCCAGGACTCAGCGGGCGCATGCGCTTTTTCCGGTAGCCCGGCTGTAGGTTGGGCGATCATCTCTGTATATATAAGTTAACTTGTTATGGGTGGATTATCTTATACTAAGTCATCATCATCATCATCATCATCATCTTCATCATCACTCCAGGGATTAGGCAATTGCTCGTTCCGACTTCATAATGCATCAGCCCAACGTCTTCTAGGTCTTCCAACATCACGTCTTCCTCTTGCTTCATAATTTCTTGCTAACAATGGATATCTCTTCTTTCTCATTCCATCCATACGATCAATCCATTTCTGTCTGTAATTCGTGACCTTATCCAATAAGGGCTGTACTTTCAATTCTTCTCCTATATCCTCATTTCTTATTCTATCAAGTCTTTTACATCCTTTTACTTGTCTTAGGAACCTCATCTCCACCGTCTGTATTCTATCCTCCTGTTTTTTCACTGGAGCCCAAGTTTCACATCCATACAATATTGTGTGAACCGCCATAACATTATACATTTTATCTTGGTTTCTTTTCTAATTTTATTTTTTAATGTTCTCTGTATTGTTCCACACACCGTCTGAAATTTATTTATTTTGGAGTCAATATCTCTTTCCACATTGTAGCCAACATCACAGCCAAAATATTTGAAACTAGACACCTGTTCTATACTTTGATTTTCTAAAATAATTTAGGACCTCACTGGATCTCTTCCTCTAAAATCCATGGTCTTTGTTTTCCTTACAGACATATTTAGATCATATAACTTATACTAAGTAGAATGTATAATATAACAATAGAATACCAGAGATCTCAGTCTTCCTCAACATAGGATGTAGGGTGTGGAGTAACTTTCGCAACATTTGCTCCATCTTCAGGCTGTAAATCGGTGCTGGTTGTTCGTGAGAATCTTGTATAGCGGGTTGACGTCTCTGGGTGAGTTTTTTAAGACTATAGAAATCCGTACCTCAGTCATTACAAAGGAAGTAATGTGCTTTCTAATTTACAGTGGCTCCTGACCAGACAACTCTAACGAGCTGGATGAACAATATATCCTTCGTCACTACTCCAGCACCGATACTAAGTCAGGGACAGGAAGTGGCATCATCTATTTATTGTCCTTCAAATACTAGAACTGGACTACCGACCTGCCCAGCCAACACTGGTGAAGACTACTGTGAATGTGCTTACGTCATCAAAATACCTTGTGGAGAAATCGTTCAAATTTTCTTAACAGACGCAAGTAAGTTAATACAACCTTTCATTTACCAAAACCAGAGTTAAAATTATACAGAAAATATTAAACGCCAACTCAAATATTTCATACAATAACACTATGAAACTGGGTCAACTATGACTCTATTAAGGTAGCCAAATGCCTCGTCATCTAATTAGTGACGCGCATTAATGGATTAACGATATTCCCTCTGTCCCTATCAACGCATATTATGCAAAATAAATACACTTAAAATTACTATTATTTCGCCGGGACCAATAAATTTGTTCACATTGAAAATATTTTCGCATTATTCAAGTTCCGGATTAAATAAATTTTACTGTGTATGTAACTGTTATTCTTTCTGTTATATTCTAAGGATACAGGGAAAAAATAGGTAATTTAATTCTTGCTCGAAACATAGAAAACGAACTTTTAGTTCTAAATCTATAGTTAGTTATTTATATGCCAAACTTTAGTAATAATCATCATCATAGTACATTCACGAATTTAGGCCATTTGTTGACCTGTTTCGGCCTCAAGAGAAACACCATCCAGAAGTCTTTTGAGTGGACGTCCTGGTCTTCTTCTTCATGCAGGTTGATATCTTAACATTAGTTTGGGTATTCTGTGATCTTCCATTCGATGAACATGTTGTATCCATCTTGACTTATAATCAGAAATTTTGTTTTCTAAAGATTCCATGTGTAATTCTTCTAAGATGTCTTCATTTTTTTGTGATCTAGTAGTGTGTATCCTGCAGTCCTCCGAAGGTATCTCATTTCAGCAGATCTAAGTCTCTGTATATCCTCTTGTTTCAACGTCCATACTTCGCTACCATACAAAAGAGTTGGAAGAGCCAGTGTTTTATACACTTTCAGTCTTGAATGCTTTTGGACTAACTGTGGCTTGAAGATAGAATTTATTAACCCTAAAATTCTTTAAAATTTAGATATTTAAATAATAATTAAATCCATATACCAATCATTTTTCCACAATTTTAACAGTTATTCTCAAGGAGAATCTAAAATCACCTCAAACTCGATTTCGACAAAAAACTGACTTGCCAAATTATTTCCTTGTACCCTTCATATATGCATGCGAAACTTGGTCTATTACCAGAATGAAGAAAATATTACACATAAAATAAACTGTTGGTTACAATATTATTTGCCGATGATCAAGTAGTGATTTGCAATTCAGATGATCTAAAAGAGCTATTTTTAATTTGGAAAAAGTGCCAATTACAATTTAAAAATTTCAAAGAATAAAACTAAAATTTTAGCATTTAATGGACATGATACCTTAAGAGCAAAAATATTAATTGATAATAAAAATTTTAGAGCAAGTGAACAGTTTTAAATATCTAGGTTTCAATTTATCATATGTTAAAACTGAAGATATTAATGACAAAATAAATGCATTTAACCTAATGTGTGGCACTATTAAAAGAACCCTTAAAAAACATATGAAAAGAAACAAAAATGAAATTTTAAAAAGTAATGGCTGTTACTGTATTTGTGTATGGATCAGAATGTTGGACGATCACTAAAAGACGAGAACAAAAAAAAGTTGGAAGCGGCTGAAATGAGATTTTTAAGAAATATAGCAGGATATACTCTGCTGGATAAGAAAAGGAATGAAGATATAAGAAAGGAACTAAATATTTTCAAATTTACAGACCGAATAATTAAATATAGGAACGACCATAAAGAACAAATTGACAGAACGCCAGAAGAAAGATTTCCAAAATCATTGCTAAATTATAAACCGCACGGCAGGAGAAATATCGGTCGCCCACACAGAAGATGGTCTGAGCAATTTTAACAATTCTAGCTTTCATGAAACCGGAACGAGCCAACAGACTTAATCCCTGGATGATGATGATTTGAGAATAAAGTAGCCTACATGGAAATTTTGGAGTAAAGACAGACGAAGAGACATGTGAATGGAGAAGACTGCTTGAACGTAAATTACACTATATTTATGATAAATTAGAAGTAATAAAAACACTATCAATGGTATTAATAAGCTGTTAGTTTATGCTGATGATGTAGTACTACTGGCCGATAGCGAGGAGATACTAAAGGACAACACGCACACACTATTGAGTAACACTAAGAAATTAGGACTGGAAGTAAATATCAATAAAACTAAATATATGGTCACACGTACAATTTCATTATTTAATGGAAATGGACGGCTAATGACAAATGAGGGAAATTTTGAGGAAGTGGCTGAATTCAAATACCTAGGAACAATAATCACAAATAGGAATGAGATGCAAAAAGAAATAAAACATAGGCTCAATTCTGGAAATTCGTGCTATTATGCATTGCAGAGACTATTGATGTCCCAACTCCTTTCAAAAAAACGTTGAACTGAAAATATACAAAATTATTATTCTATCAGTTATATTATATGGATGCGAAACATGGACTCTTACTTTAAGGGAGGAAAGGATATTACAAGTATTTGAGAATAAAGTACTTAGGAAAATTTTTGGATCAAAGAGAGATGAACAGACAGGTGAATGGAGAAGAGTACCTAACAATGAGCTACATGATTTTTATAGGAAACCAAATGTAATAAGAACAGTTAAGTCTCGTAGACTGCGATGGGCAGGACATGTTGCACGTATGGGGAATGAAAGACTTGCATGGAAGCTTCTTGTAGGAAAGCCAGAGGGAAAACGCCCAGTTGGTAGACCTAGAATGAGGTGAGAGAATAAGTAACTATGATTTGAGGGAAGTAGATTATACAGGGAATGATTGGAAAGCATTAGCTCAGGATAGGGATGTATGGAGAGCTTATGTCCGCGCGGCCATGAACCTACGGGTTCGATAATGCCAGTAAGTAAGTAAGTAAGTAAGTAAGGTGTCGTAGATTGCGGTGGGTTCAAGAATGAGATGGGAAAATAACAATCATGATTTGAGGAAGATAGATTGTAAAGAGAAAGATTGGAAAATATTAGCTAAGGATAGGGGCGTATGGGGAGCTTAAGCCCTTGCGACCATGCACTTTCGTCTTTTATAGTACCAATAAGTGAATTTGTATGTTACAAATTATTAAGGAAATAATTTTCTTTATTTTATAGCTCCTGCTCTGGACTTGCATCACCCATTCCACCTCCACGGATACGATTTCTATGTCATGGCAATGGATCAGTATCGAAATGGGGATACTCCTGACAGTATATACCAGAGACTCATACGAGAAAACTATCGAAGAGCCTCCCTTCCCGTTAAGAAGGATACAATTGCAGTACCTTCCAATGGATGGGCGGCCATTAGATTCAAAGCAAGTAATCCAGGTGAGATACAAGCAGTAATCTAATATATGAAATTGTTCGTTTGTTTGTTCATATTATTCGAAATCGTTTATAATTTCTCTTGCTAGAAAATGGAATTCCCTTTCACCCTATGTCAGAGACTGCCAAACTTTTCAATCTTTCAGAAACAAATTGAAAATAAAATTATTAACAGAAACAACTCACTAATATTACTTTTTAAAAAATAATAATTTGTTTTCTTATTATTTAATAAAAATAGTTTTAAGATTTGTTAATATATTTACCTAATGCCTTGTATAATAAGCGATAGATTAATTCATTATAGTTTATTACTTTGTTTGTACTTTTTCTTACTTGTCTTTTTATGTATAGTAGATTCGAGCTGTTATTCCTTTCTGTATTCATTCTATCATTAATTTAATGATAATTGTATTTAATTTTATTGTATTATTAGACATTATTTTCATTATTATTCAATTTGACAGATAATTAATTGTTTAGTATGGCTATTTTTGCAATTTTTTGTATTTATATGTAACATATGCTTGTCCTGGTGAGTGGAACGGAAGGCCACATGACCTTAACTCCACCAGCCTAAATAAATCTAATCTATTCTAATAAAAATCTATTGTATTTTATGTGCTGCCATATTGTTCATCCGATTGTGATTTTTTTTTTCAAAATGTTTACGAGATTCCCGGGATGAACATAGGCTATAAGATATGTGATATCAACTCCTACACCCTTACAAATCACCCATTTTACTGAAAAAAACGTGATAAAAGTAGTTTATCATGCTTAAATGGCTTACGCTGCCTAAGCTATAACAAATACACAAAATTAATGTATACAGAATTGAATATAAAAAAAAGTCCGCGACAGCATATGTTTACCTTTTACGGATAACTCGCAATAACCATTTTTGTCTTTCATTAATGCCAAGAAGATCGAGGTAACTAGATTCCCGGGAAAAGCATAGGAGCGCACGGCGGGTATTAGCTAGTTAAAAATATTGTTTCAAACAGAATTTGTTATAATAGAGTTTCCTAAATTAATTGCATACCACATAATTTTTATTTATAGCTATTATAATGTCCCGCCGTAGACGGGCGATTTAAGGCATGCCTTATTACATAGCTACGAGATTGTCTGAGTCCCTATGAGGGAAGACATTTTCTCATGGAATATCGGCCATTGTGAAAACTGTACCCACTAAATATCGTGATGAATTTGTCTAACTACAATAAGTAGTGACTCAAGTTTGAGTAAACCAGCTATAACGGCTGCAGAACCCGATATAGTGACCACATGTTAACCCTATATGGGCTAGATGGATGATCTTCCATCGCTGATACCCTGAGCAACAAAAAATAAACTTTTTTTTGTCTCAGAAAGAAAAATATGTGATAGTATTTTTTCTCCTGAATTCAAATATGATATCGGTTTTTCTCCATCGCACAAGGTTTCCGAGAGAGACAGGAATTTATAATTTCTAACACTTTAATATCCCTCCATGGTATCTTTACCTTGTCGTGGTGGAGTGGCTTGCGTGCTTAAATGATCCCGAGAGCTATGTCGGCGGTAGCATTGTTGCCGATAGGGTTACCCATGCCGGACTGGTCGAAGCCAGACGTAAGAAGTACCTTGGTCGAAAGAGTGACGATCTTTCACCGTAAAAATATAACCGTCAAGAAATGCGGACATGGGTTCAACTGGGGTAAAATTTTCCGGACATTAACTATGATTTGAGGGAAGTAGACTATAGAGAGAATGATTGGAAAGCATTAGCTCAGTATAGGAGAGCTTATGTCCGCGCGGCCATGAACCTACGGGTTCGATAGTGCCAGTGAATAAGTAAGTAAACACTAATATTTTCTACATTCGGACTCGACTAGAATGTAAGAAATGGCGATTTTCTGTTATATTTCGCCTGTGGAGCATCCCTCTTTATGGTCCAACAATAAACGGCCAGCAAATTAGGATTCCATTTGCCTTGATATCTATTTTCCTTAGCTGAAATCTCCTAAGTTAGCTCATTTGGTTTTATTTATCTCTTATTTTATACTTTGTTAGCCTCTTTACCATTATTGGTAGGAATTATATACCTTTATGATAGTAACAACTTAACTTTTTTTCTGATAGAAGGAGTGAGAGGATTAATTTGATTTTTTTTACGTAAGAATAATTCTTGCATTTTTGGTAAAAATACCTATTTTTCTGTTCATTTATGCGACAAATAAACGTTTATTAAAAAATAATTATTTAAATCCATCAATTGAAATTGAAATAAAGAAACTGGGCGATTGAGGATTCCGAATACATATTTGAAAACACGATAAAAAACTGCATTAAGTACAACTATTGGTACTCATGAGACAAAAATCATGTTGACCAGTGTTATTACCACACATCGACATTCTACCAATAGCCGGCTGGTAGGTTAAGGGCCTAGGTCTGTCGGGCCATATACTTTATATGTATACGCATGTCTTAACACTCTAGCGGCCATTAAATTTATTTTTCGGAACCAAACTCTGCATACTGAGAAACATTAAACAGTTTTCATAAGTTTCTTAACTAGCAAAACCAGACTATTACGTATCTGAGTTCGCTGGAAAACAATTTAAAAATTGTAATACCAGTAGCAATTTTCGATTTTTTCGGTATGAATCTCGGTATATGAAATTTAAATTAAACGAGCAAGTTATCTTTGGAAGACCTAGAAGACGTTGGGCTGATGCATTATGAAGTCGGAACGGGCAATTGCCTAATCGCTGGTACCGGTCAACTGGGGGTGGGTGTCGGTGAGCAATGAGGTTCAGGGGACGATCACTATGATAATGAAGATGGACGAAGAATAATTATTTTATATTATTTATTTATTTATTCAAATGATGGAAATCTTGATACACTTTCCATTATTTTCTTATATTATGGATTAATATTTGACAGCTATCGCCCTTAAGATTCTGAAGGCACTTTTATGGTATTCGCACTCTATTTACGCGAATCTGACTTTCTATTAGGACTATTTCTCGCGATCCCTATATTTGACTTGTATAGCACTCGTTTACTCAATCAGAAACCTATCCTCCCAATTATAAAATTACTTAGTGACCTCTAATGTTCTCACTAAGTTGCGGCCGTTGTAAAATCTTAGAACAATATTAATTTCGCAGCCGCTCTTGGGGGGCGAGCAAATAAACTTATCCTGCCCAATGCAGGAGCGAGAGTGTGTCTGTCTGCTTCGTTCTAGGCTCCTTTCGAAGCCTAGCCTTTTGAGAATCTTTAGGGTGATAACATTATTACCATCGCACATTCAATTCGTTAATATATTATAATAATATAAAATATACATCCTTATTGGCTAAAAACATTTTACGCCTACAAATTTCACACACCTTGGGACCATGTTTCTGCCCTAGTTCATTGATCTTGTTTACAAGCTACTTTTCTGGACATCTCAACACCTGTACAGGCGGCAACTTTTAAGATGTTTATTTGTAAAGAAGGTTTTATTATCCAACTTACCTTCCACCCTTTCTAACTACTGAGTTTTATGGCTTCTACGTGACTATCCCAATAGACTGTAGGATTTACAGCTAATTGCTTATATCCTTTTGGGTCCACGAGCTTAAGGTTCCCATATGTAGATCTATTTCCAAATTCTGTCACCAGACAAGTAATTACTGGAATTCTCCCTTTATGTTGAATATAAATATCCTTTTAATTTAAATTTAATAATGACCTTTATAATGGGAGAGTAGTTTCCGTCTCATCCCTGGAGTGGTGGTGATGAAGTTATTCTCTAGATCTGACCATCAGTCACGCTTATACAGTTACCTGTTGTCTAATAATTAATTTTTCTCTATTTATTTAATTTTATACTATGTCATTAATCTTTTCCTGTTTTTTTATATATATTGTACATATTATATATTTAATTCGTTAAATTTAGAGTAAATCAAAATACATTATAAATATTAATTGTATTGTATTCATAACTTGTAATCGTTTTTATATATATATATATATATATATTGTAATTTAGATTTAAGACTATTTTTTGTTTGTATTTTTTTTAAACCTGGTTGAGTGGTAGACAAGGCCTTAAGGCCTTAACTCTGCCAGGTAAAATAAAGCTATTATTATTATTATTATTATTATTATTATTATTATTATTATTATTATTATCAGTGGCGGGAGTTTACTTGCAATCCGAAATGAAAATAGCGCTCCAGCACTCGCATATTACCTTAGTCACAATTCCTTACAATTTAAGTAACAATAGAAAGAAATATTCCGTAAATCAGGAATATACAATCATAATTATTCGAGGAATTCTCTTATTGTACCCAGTTCTTGCGTCACTAACTTCTTCCTGCATTTACAGGTGTGTGGTTCTTCCATTGTCACTTCATGTACCACGTTGCAACTGGCATGGCTGTTGTTCTGCAAGTTGGAGAACCCGAAAATTGGCCTCCAATACCGGATAATTTCCCGAAGTGCAACAATTACAAACCTGATATTTATGCTGAAGACTACAACTATTACAATTCCTACAACAATGACAACGTATGCCCAGCTCGAATATAAATATTCAATATTTCTAGAGCTTTTGTATATAAAAATTAAAACATGTACAACGAAAATTATGACAACTGAAAATAGATAACACGATGCAAAAGTGCAGTTTTATTGCAAACTGGGTCAAATTAGACCCACGAGTTAATAAACCCGTATTTTTTGTACGAGTTATTTGCTTTATGTTGTTCGTTATTTGGCGATAATTAAAAGAAAATAAATGTAAAAATAAATTAATCTTCATTTCATTTGAGTTCATCAACCTTCTATTCTATTCTACAGTGATTCCATCCGCGGGCAGATGTCCCACTGCAACCATAGCATTTCTATGCTATGATTTGCAGTTTTATTAACGAATTATAGGTGTGGTAGCTTCCCGTTGCTTTCCACACCGGTGAAGCATGATGAAAATGATAAGAGTGGATGATTTGGCCGGATGATTTTCGGAAACAGTTGGGTCCTAAGTTTCCTGACATTTATCTTACAGGTGAGGAAATACCCCGAAAAAAAGATTCTCTCAGAAGCCTGTCCCGATCGAGAATCGAACCCGGGCCCACTGCGTGATAAGGCAGTACGTTACCTCGAGACCACAGATGCTTGATCAACCTTAGTGGATTGTATTGGGAGTCGTTCCCATGAAAACAAGATTCTATGGTTGTAAGTCAACAAATATTGTTGATTTATTGAACAGAAATTGTTGATATAATAGTCATTTTAGGAAAGTATGGATGGAGAAATGGAAGTGGAAAAGCTTATTTGTACTCTGTGCCGAGACGATTTCTTGTCGCTGCACGCACATCGTTCATTTCCGGACACATGTTTATAGGACCTCTTTTCTTTCATTTCTAGTCAGGAATCAGTCCTTGAAGTGGTCGGTGTAATTACCATCCATCGTGTGTGTATATATTAAATTGGGACTGGAAGTAAATATCAACAAAACTAAACATATGGTCACACATAGACCTGTATATTATATAATGGAAATGGACAGCTAATGACAAATGAGGGAAATTTTGAGGAAGTGGCTGAATTCAAATACCTATGAACAATAATCACAAATATTGTTGAGATGCACAATGAAATTAAACACAGGCTCAATTCTGGAAATGCATGCTATTATGCATTGCAGAGACTCTTGATGTCCCAACTCCTTAAAAAAAAACGTTAAACTGAAAATATATAATACTATTATTCTACCAGCTATATTATATGGATACGAAACATGGACTCTTACTTTAAGGGAGGAAAGAAGATTACAAGTATTTGAGAATAAAGTACTTAGGAAAATTTTTAGACCAAGAGATGAACAGACAGGTGAATGGAGGAGACTTCATATCAGTGAACTACATGGTCTTTATAGGAAGCCAGATATAATAAGAACAGTTAAGTCTCTTAGACTGCGATGGGCAGGACATGTGGCACGAATGGGAAATTAGAGACGTGCATGGAATCTTCTTGTAGGAAAACCAGAGGGGAAAATGCCCAGTTAATAGACCAAGAATAAGGTGGGAGAACAACATTAACTATGATTTGAGGGAAGTAGATTATATAGGGAATGATTGGAAAGAATTAGGTCATGAAAGATGTATGGAGAGTGTCCGCACGGCCATGAACCTACGGGTTCGATAGTGCCAGTGAGGAAGTGTATATCTTAACAATAGAATGTTCGTCTCTCTACGATCCAGCGTTCCAAAAGTTTGTCGGTGAGGGATCGTAACATCCAGCTTACGGTTCGATTTAGTTCGTTAAAATAATTGAGTGAATATTTTCAGCAACGTTAATCTAGCCAATCTTGTTCCAGTAAATTTCTTATGGAATGCACAACTGTTGGCATACTTTTCTCGACAGATGTGTGATCTTATTAAGGAAAGCTAATTCTAAAGATAGGCATAAAGTAATTCGTTTCAAAAAATTATTTCTCTATCTCTAATTACCTGAATTGTTACATTACCCTCCATAAATTTAGTTTAACCTCTCACCTTATAAGAAAAATTTATACGTCACATGCCACCCGAGTCTTACAGTGGCTCGACCTGTCGGAGTATGGATTTAAAACCTTTTTATTAGGAATACTCCACAATACATTGTTTCTTCGTCAACCCAAAGTGATTTGTAGCCAGAGGTTCCTATCTAAAGCATCATCTTCCCTCAAATCTCTAGCTTCCATACTTCTCGTCACTCCATTTACCCAACGTTCTCTTTATCTGCCTCTTCAACTTCTTCCATTAGCTTTCCAATTAAAGACTTCCTTTGCTATTCTCTCTTCTTCCATTCTTATGAGGTATCCATACCATTTCAAACTTTTTGTTCTATTTCTTCTAATATTTTTTTTTTCAACTTGCATAATTTCCTTTATTATGCTGTATCTGACCTTAACCCTTCTTAAAATTCTTGTCGATCGCCTCCACAAATCTATTTCTATTACTAACAGCTTGTTGACTTGTTTTCTACTTACTGTCCAGGTTTCGGACCCATATAATAAAATTCCTTGTAACAGAACTTGAAATATAATTTTCTTAGTTCTCTATATTATAGTTCTATTCCAAAGCACTGAGTTCGACATATCAATTATTCTTGATCCATCAATTGTTGTTCTTTCAATTTCTGTAGTAGAATTCTCACATTTATCTAAAAAAGATCCTAAATATTTAAAATTTTTAACATTGCGTAATCTTCCTGAATTACATTTTAGCTCATCTTTTGTATCCAATGGAAGATATTCTGTTTTATTATAATGTATCTGTAATCCCCAATTTTTTTTTTGTATTTTGTTCCCCAATTTCCTTAATACGTAAGGTGCATCATCTGGATTCAGAGATATAAAATTGCTTCCTTGTAGGTCCGTAATCTCAACTTTGTAAAATAATTCTGTGTAGGCATTTCGGGAGTAGTTCCATCATTAGGAGAAGGAGCAGAGGATAGGTATATATATATATATATATATATATATATATCGAACCTGAATGCTATACAGATTAAATTTTACAGAGTTAAGGAAACGGATCTACAAGGTAACAATTTTGTAATTTTATATTATAATTAATTTTCACTATCAATCAAATAATTGAGAAACAGAGAGCATATAATCTACCAAGTTTTATGGCATTTATAGATCTTGAAAAGGCATTTGACAAAGTTAACGGAAATAAATTGTGTAACATAATTAAAGAGAAAGGCGTACCTCAGCACCTAATAAGTGCAATAAAAAGTCTACATGTAGAAAATAAAATAACAATAGAAACTGGAGGCAAAAATTAAAAAAATATAACAGCAACGATAAATAAAGGTGTAAGACAGAGATGTCCACCGTCATCCTCCCTTTTTAATATTTATATTGACGATATCATATATAATTGGCAGATAAATTTGGACTCACATTTCAAAATAAGAAGTAAGATGTTAGATACCTTACTTTTTGCAGACGACCAAGTTCTAATATCTAGTTCAGAATATGGTCTACTGATATCCCTCTTTCAGTTAAATAACATTATACAGAAATATAATTTCAAAATATCAATAAGTAAAACGAAAAGCCTAGCTTTTAAGGGATAGGATACCGTAAGAGTTAAAATAATTCTGGAAGGGAAACCCATTGAAGAAGTGAACCATTTTAGATACCTGGGTTATGAAATCTCCTATTTTAAAAATGAAGATCTATTAAACAAACTTAATAAATTTAATTATATATGTGGAAAAATCAAAAGGATATTTAAAAGCACAAGAAAAGAAACAAAACTAAAATTTTATAAAGTGGTGGCAGTCCCCTTACTATTGTATGGTAGTAAATTTTGGGTTTTAACTAAAAGAGAAGAGAAGATCATAGAAGCAGCTGAAATGAGATTTCAAGAAGTGTGGCTGGTTGCAAACTTCTAGATAAGAGAAGAAGTCAAGATATTAGAAATGAGCTAAATATCTTTAAACTCTTAGATAGAATAAAATAATCTGGAAAAAAACTGGAAAGAACATGTTCAAAGAATGGAAGATGATCGCATTCCCAAAATTATACTTAAATACAAACCAAAAGGACGCAGGAATGTTGGTAGACCGAAGAAGAGATGGATCCAACTTTTGAATGAGAATCTATGAGACCGGAACAAGTCACATGGGCTTAATCCGTGATTGTTGATGATGATATAATTCAAATTCTGTGACTATTACCACAACCGAGTTTTATCATGAATTTTATTTGGCCTACTGTAGATTTTAAACTATGAATCACTTACATACTTTTTTGACAACATAAGGGCATGGAGAACTTATCTGAATGAGTGATCAGCTCAATTTCAGCTCCCGAGGTTCGCGGGTTTAAATCGACAAAATTCGATGGATTTTTAGGATGGAAAAATTCAAGGAACAAATTTCCGGAAGGACCTTCTAAGCTGTGGGCCTCGCCTATAAAGATTTTCAGGTGCGTAAAATAAACTCAAGCTAAATTAAAACCTCCGAGAAATATTTAATCGGGTTTTTTTCAGCAAAATAATACCTTAATTCCCTACTAGATGGCTCTTTGATGTAATTAGCTAACTGCTTGTTATTCGGTGATATTTATACCGAAATGAAGTAACTAAATTAAGCCGTACGTCTCGTTAAAGAAACTCAACCCTAAATTAGAGCTTCTCAACAAATTTTAATATTAATGGACCTTAAGACCTTAACACTGCTAGGTAAAATAAATATCATTATCATTATCATTATTATTATAATGATACAAAAACATAACACAGAAATGCTTAATACTTAATACAGGTTTTCCACTTTACAGCAGTTTGCCTTTGATTCCTGCTTTCCAGAGATTCCTATCTTCCCATTGCCCATCTTCCATACCCCTCTTCATCATGGCATCATATATTTCCTCATACCATGCTCTTCTACTTCTTCCCCTTCTCCTTCTGCCTGGTACAATGCTATCCAGCACTTGTTTAGGCCACTGGTCTTCCGGCATCCGTTGTACATGTCCATACCACTGTAGAGCTCTCTTTGTTATCCTATCGATAACAGTTTCTTGTGCATCCATTTCTTGTCTGATCTATGTATTTCGAATATGTTGTAGCCTGGATATTCTCATACTTCTTCGTAATCCATCAATTTCTGTCGCCAAGATTCTTTTCTGCATCCTTTCATTTATTGTCCAGCTTTCTGATCCATATGTATGTATACTTTCTATTATTGTCTGTATAATCTCTTTTTTTGTTTTTCTGGTCAAATTTCTATTCCATAAAAGACCATTCAGGGATCTAATCGCCTTCCTTGCACAATTTACTCTGTTAATAATATCTTTTTCACAAGTACCAGATTTATCTATTTTAGATCCAAGATATTTAAATTCTTCAACACGTTTAATTATCATATAAATATCATATATCATATAAATAAGACAACTAAAAATAGAGGAATTAAACAACAATAGTGAAATACAGAACAAACTGGAAAGAACACTTAGCAAAGATGACAGAATAGAATATCAAAAGCAGCACAACTATTCACCACGAGGAAGAAGTTTGGGAAGACCAAAGAAAAGATGGAAACAGCAGCAATTTGGAGCCGGAACAGGCTAGTAAATAAGCCTTAACCGTGATGAAGAAGATCATCATCATGATCAAACACAACAAAAATGTTACCAGTATCCTGGGCTAGTGATTAGCGTTCTGACTAGAGTTCATGAGAACCCGGGTTCGTTTTCCAGTCAGACCATAAGAAGTTTTCCTTAAAGGTGATTATTCCTATGGTTGCCCATGGTCTGGAAGTTAGGTTAAGGACTCTCCTGGCGCTTCATTATCATTTATCACCCATCTTGTCAACGGAACGTAACTCCGCCTTCCAGGTGCCCCAACCTAAGAAATATATTACAATTCTGCCAATGCCAGGGGAGAAATCCAGATATATCATAAAGATAACCTGGTGCAATGGACAAAAAAAAATCAAGAATGAAGAAGATGAAAGACTGCCGATATATTAGTCGGCATACTAATTTTGAAAATTTTCCAAATTGCTTCCCTTGTGGGTCAGAATCCCATTATTATTGAAATATGCTTCTCTCATAGTGCAATAAATTACGAGTAGGTGAAATTGTAATAGCAGAATGTTAGATGCACTTTATGAACACGTGGTTACAAGACAAACAGATGAGCATTAGCAAGTGTTTGCAAAGCCAACTGGACTGCGTCCAAAATCACAATCACACAGCATGACGACGTGTATTTATGGCATTTTCTTCAGTTACCCTCAGATATTCTATCTGACATATGGCAACCCATATCATTTATTTCTCTTCTGCTAAAGTTTACGATGTCGACCGGGGAGGTCTAGTGGTTATAACTCTTGCCCTCTATTCCGGAGGGTTGCGGCTTCAAACCCGACCGGAAATGACGAATTTTTAGGATGGAAAATCCAAGAGACAAACCCTCCGAGAGGGAATATTAAGCCGTGGGCCCTGAGCAGCTGGGAATGTTACTTTTTCGAGTCCAAAAATCTACAGACTCAGGACCATCTGGACTCATGCCTCCACCTCTTGGGATACCTCTGTCAGAGACCAAACTCCCTTAACTATCGCGTCCACGTTCAAGGTACTCGGCAATAAAATCAATACCTTCTTCCTAATGTGTTGGTTTTATTGCCGAGAACCTTGAACGTGGACGCGATAATTAAGGGAGGACAAGTATCTGGGAGTATGGTCTCTGACCGAGGTATACTAAGGCGTGGAGGCATGGGTCCAGATGGTCCTGAGTCTGTAGATTTTCGGACTCGAAAAAGTAACATTCCCAGCTGCTGAGCATGGGACAATAAGTTGTGAAAGGCCCTCACTATTTTAGTTTGTTTAGGACGGATGATATTTCAGGTACAAATTTTAATATTTTAACTTCTTACATAACCTCAACGGTGGTTCAAAATGATTTTTTAAAGTATCATGAATGGACCGTGATGATGATAAGGTCAGAATCGATTTCAACGAAGGAAGGCAATGATTGAAAAATCAATGTTCTTGTTAAGTTTAGCAGATATTCTACTGTTTTTCTCCATGACCGCCATCTAAGTGAAAACTCAATCTTTCAGCTGTGAAACGAAATGTAAACATTTACATTTAAACCGTAAAAAAGCCTGCTGCTTCTGTGATACGATTCCATAAATCAAACAGACATGAAAGTAGCATTCACACAGTGTGAATTATACAATATTCCACACTGTGTTGCAAGGGGCATTCAACTCCCAACTGAGGCGTCGAGTTGATGCGTTCGGAGCATTACTGGCAATTTGAACCTGCTGCATTGTTCATATTCGTCACTAGAGCAAGGATATGTATATAATAAAAGATAAGATTAAATGCAAATAGTACATTATTATTCAACTGTTAGTGTGTGAAACCTAAAAAAAAAGACAGAAGTCTAACTTCTCATTATACTATGTTGCAAATCTTAAATTTTAAAGAGTATTTCTTAAAAATTAAAAATCTCTTTAATTTGCTTACTTGTTATAGTCAGCTACTAGATGGCAGTGGAGACCGAGTTCTCGCGACATCTAGTAATAATGGAAAATATAATACATATATAAGAAAAATAAGTATTTGAATTGGATTCGCCTGGTGGTGTAATGGATAACACGCTGATGTACAGACTCAGAGTTCTGGGTTCGAATCCCGTCCAGGCATTTATTTTTCTTATCATGCCATATTAAGCTTGCATTGCTCAATGTTAAACATTTAATTATAACATATATATATATATATATATATATATATATATATATACAAGACTACTTCAACTTGGTCATTGGTTTAGGCTCATTTACTAGCCTGTTCAAGCTCCAAATTGCTGCGGTTACCATCTTGTATATATAAGACATTAGGAGAAACTATGGATACATTTTAATACTGTTTTTATTAAATAACTAACTCACTGGCACTATAGAACCCGTAGGTTCATGGCCGCACGGATATAAGATCTCCATTAATCCTTATCCTGAGCTAATGTTTTCCAAATCATAGTTAATGTTATTCTCCCACCTCATTCTTGGTCTACCAACTAGGGGTTTTCATTCTGGTTTTCCTACAAAAATCTTCCATGCACGTCTTTCATTCCACATTATTGCCACATGTCCTGCCCATCGCTGTATACGAGACATAACTGTTATATCTGGCTTCCCATAAGGACAATGTAGTTCATTGTTATGAAGTTTTCTCCATTCACCTGTATGTTCATCTCTCTTTGGTCCATTTTTTTCTAAGAACTTTATTCACAAATACTCGTAATCTCCTTTCCTCCCTTAAAGTAAGAGTCCACGTTTCGCACCCATATAATATAACTGGCAGAATAATAGTTTTATATATTTTCAATTTAATGTTTTTTGAAAGGAGTTGGAACATCGAAAGTCTCTGCAATGCGTAATAGCACGCATTTCCAAAAATTGAGCCTATGACTAATTTTTCTGTCCATCTCATTCCTGTTTCTAATCATTGTTCCTAGGTATTCAAATTCAGCCACTTCCTCAAAATTTCCCTCATTTATCATTAGCTGTCCATTTCCATTATATAATGGATTTCTACGTGTGACCATATATTTAGTTTTATTGATATTTACTTCGAGCCCCAATTTCTTAATGTTACTCAATAGTGTGTGCGTGTTGGTATTTAGTATCCCCTCGCTATCGCCCAATAGTACATCAGCATAAACTAAGAGCTAATTAATACCATTGAATTTTAGGCCTCTAGAGATTTGATAGGATGCTCTAGTAAAAAATTAAGTGGTAGAGGAGATAGTGCATCTCCTTGCTTCAACCCATTACGGATTTCAAAAGTATCGGAAAACTGTTTGCCTACACGCGCCCTACTCTTTGTGCCACTTAAACACATTCGCACAAATCTGACTTACTTTTTAGGAACTGGCAGCATATTACAGCATTCTGTAGAGAGACACAGCAACTTAGATTACAGATGCTGCCGGAGAGATTTCTCAGGTCGGATAGTGGGAGAGTGGCGTGTTGGGATCTTTTAGGACGGATCGAGAGTGAATCAAAAACATGGAAATTTTTTGGTACAGTAAGGGAATTGAGATATAGAAAAATTATACATCAATAAGGAGATATATATATTTATAATATCTATATATACAAGCGTTACTGCTATAAAGTAAATATTCTCTTTAATAATTTGCTTAACTGTTATGTTAGCCGCTAGATGGCAGTCGGAAGATCTTTCCGCTATCTTTTGTGTGAATTGAGAATACTACATGTATAAGAAAATTGTTTGCTTGTCTTGGAATTCTTGGGTAGCTCAGTTGGTTAGAGCGCTAAAGGAACAGACTTTAGAGACTCGAGTTCAAATCCCGACTCAAGCATTCTTTTTTCTTTTCATATCATATATATATATATATATATGAAGATATACAAAGACACCAACAAGAATGGAAAAATCATCTGAGAAGAATGGCAAGAAATAGACTTCCAAATTGGCATTCCAATATACCCCAACTGGACATAGGGACCAAGGAAGACCAAAACATCGGTGGAAAGATCAAGACCATCTTCGCTAGGTTTACCGTAGTGGCCTAAAACGTATTTGTTCATGATGATGATGATATATATATATATATATATATATATAATCAATAAGAAGAATCTCAATATGGTCTTTGTTTTTTATCTTTAATTATATTATATAATAAGTAGGTCTGGTAAGTTGAATAGTCTCATAGTGCATTTGATGTCAGCAGGGTGTCGGGGGGAGGGGGGGCATGAGCGTGCGTGCGCGCGCGCGTGTGTGTATGTGTGTGTGTGTGTGTGTGTGTGTGGGGTATGGGTGTATGTGTGTGTGTGTGTTTTTTTTCAATTTGTTTTCTAGCATTTTTTTAATATTAATGTACAGAATACTTTTTTTATTTATTTATACACATGGTTCTTTTCATGGATGAGTGTAGATCTATATTATAGTGATGTAGTGTAGACATTGATTTTACTTATATGTAGCCTATTATTGTTTTTGATACAGGTGTATTTGTAGGTATTTATTTATATTATTAGTTTTATTTTTTTTATTCATGGAAAAATAATGCAGTACGGCCAAGCAGGCCCGTGCGCAATGTAAATGCATAATATGTATTTTCTTTCTTCTGAAAAAAAAGGCAATACATTTCATTATCTACTACTACTTTTTAGGAATTCCGAACTCTAGCAGGATACTATATAACTTCTCCCTTTAATTGATTCGTATGCCTTTTTTGAAGTCTACGTATAGTTGATGCAATTACATTATCTTATTTGAAGAAATTAAAAACGAATTTTACACCTTAATGTAAGACGGCCTTGTTGGAAGTAAAACAGCGATACAATCGATGTAGTCTACTGTAAATCATGTTTCTATGAACGTTCGTAACTTAAAACACGTTACCTTCATCACGTTTGCAATGTAGCTAATAACATTAGCTTCACCACATGGCAGTGAGGCGTGGTGCGTATCTAATTCAATTTAATCAACAAGGCTGTGTGAAATATCAACACCTTAATCTTTAGCTTTCATTACTCATCACCGAGGTCAAGGATTTTTGTTACACCTAAGTTGACTAACCATAACCAATCCACAGGCTATCTCATGGTGTATACTATTACGGAAGCGACGTTAAGCCATGGGTTCTGAGATAGAAGATTTTCATGCTCATAAATGATTCTTAAGCCTGAATAAAGAGGCCTCTAAGCAAAAATTACCAATCTTATTCATCCAAGTAATACCTTGGTTGTCTACTAGATGTCTCATTGGGTAGGTATGTTGACAGCATACCATTCATGACGTCTTTAGGGAAGTAAGTGTGACTAAGTTAATTTGGTCTAAGTTACACCTAACAAGGAAAGGTTAAGGTTCCACATTTGGCACTTATGACATTATAGATACACACACACACACACACACACACACATATATATTTTTTCTTATCGGGGTTTTTCCTCACCTATAAGACAAATGTCAGGAAAAATTTAAGGCTCAAACGGTCACCTAAATCATATGGCTATCATCATCATCATCATTATTCATCATCATCATCATATCATCATCATTACCATCATCATCATCATCATCATCATCATCATCATCATCATCATACCATCATCATCATCATCCTTCGCCGGTGTGGAAAGCGACGGGAAGATACCACACCTACAATTCCCTAGTAAAGCTGCATGCATAGCATTAAATTCTATGATTGCAGTGAAGGACCTGCCTTCGGGCAGAATTACTATGGATGCAGATTATATACATATATTCCACCTTTGTGGTCTCGAGGTAGCGTGCTGCCTTGTCACGCAGCGGGCCCGGGTTCGATCCCCGGTCGGGGCAGTTTTTCTGGGTGAGGTTTTTATCGGGGTTTTTCCTCACCTGTAAGACAAATGTCAGGAAAACTTTAAGGCCCAAACGGTCCCCGAAATCATATGGCCATCATCCTTATCATTATCATCCTTACCATTATCATTATCATTATCATCATCATCCTTCACCGGTGTGGAAAGCAACGGGAAGCTACCACACCTACACAATTCCCTAGTAATGCTGCAAGCATAGCATGAAAATGCTATGATTGCAGTGAAGGACCTGCCTTCGGGCAGAATTACTATGGATGGATGGATGGATATATATATATATATATATATGTGTGTGTGTGTGTGTGTATACCCATCCATCCATAGTAATTCTGCCCGAGGGCAGGTCTTACAATCATGACATTTTCATGATACGCTATGTAGCTTTACTAGGGAATTGTAGGTGTCGTAGCTTCCCGTTCCTTTCCACACCCGAGAAGGATGATGATGATGATGGCAGGATGATTTTTGGGGACCGTTGGGTCCTAGGCTTCATGATATTTGTCTTACAGGTGAGGAAAAACCCCGAAATATACCTCACCCAGGAGCTTGTCCCGATCGGTAATCGAACCCTGTCTCGCTGCGTGACAAGACAGTACGCTACCTCGAGACCACAGCTGTGGACTTTGCATATATCATCTGCATTCATGGATTAGGTCTGTTGACCCGTTCCGACTTCAGCCCATCTCTTTCTAGGTCTGCCCACATGTCGGGTGCCTTTAGGTTTGCATTTTATTTGTTTTGGATATCTATCTTCATTCATTCTGTCTATGTGTTGCTTCCATTTTTGTCTATATGTATCTATTTTATCAGCTATTGCAAATATTTCAAGTTCCTGTCTTATTTCTGTGTTCTTGATTCTGTCTTCCTTAGTGCACCCTTTAACATATCTCAAAAATTACATTTCTGCCGCCGTTATCCTACTTAGATCTTGTTTTTTTATGTATCCAGGCTTCTGATCCATAGAGCAATACCGGTACTGCCAACGTTTTATAAAATTTCAATTGGGTCTCTCTTGTTTTATTATTTAGTGATCGTTTTATCGTACCACATATTCCCTGGAATTTTGCTATTTTATTAGTTTTATCATTATCATAATTAAATGAAATGTCACATCCTAGATAATTGAGATGGTTCACCTGTTCTATGATTTTGTTTCCTATTACTATTTTGGATCTGATTTGATTTTTCCCTTGGAATGCCATTACCTTAGTTTTTTCTATAGATATTTTGAGATTATATTGTTCACATATATTATGTAATTTAAAAATATTCCTTTGAAGCTCGTCTTCCATATTTGCTATTATCACCTGGTCATCAGCATATAATAATGTTTTCAAG